>JAMXBD010002237.1:0-221292 GCA_024138025.1 Combretum micranthum
GTGGGTTGGGCCTTCTAATGTGGTGCATATAGTGACTGACAATGCAAGCAAATATGTTGCAGCCGAGAAGTTGTTACAAGAGACGTACGATCATATATATTGGTCTCCTTGTGCAACACATTGCTTGAATTTGATGTTAAAAAAGATGTTGGCAAGATGGATCATGTAGATGAGCTTGCAAAGCGTGCTTCCAAGATAACTATATTTGTATACAACCATATTCACTTGTTATCTTGGTTGAGAAAAAGAGATGGTTGGAAAGAAATTGTTCGTCCAGCAATAACTTGATTTGCCACTACTTTTATTACTTTGAAAAGTATCTTTGAATATAAGCATGACTTCCAGGCTTTGGCAACAAGTATACATTTCACAAGTCATAGGCTTTCAAAATGTACTGCTGGAAAAGCTTTTATTGTTATTGTGTTAGACACATCATTTTAGAAAGATTGTTTGCTTATGGTAAAAGTCACAACTCCTATTGTGAAGCTCTTACATATTGTGGATGCTAATGAAAAGCCTTCTCTTTATGCTATATGAAGGGTTTTCTAGGATTCGTAAGGGGATTATATCAGTTTTTAAAAATAGACAAAAATTGTATAATCCTTGTATCAAAATTGTTGATCATAGGTAGGACAAACATTTTTGTCATGGCCTACATGCTACAGCTTATTTCTTGAATCCAACCTTTATGTATGATGATACATTTGAAGAAACTGTAGAAGTTATGCAAGGCTTATACAATGTGCTAGAGAAAAAAAGTATTTGTGGTGATAGCATAACTGTAATTAAAGACATGAAATTGTATCGTGAAAAGCGAGGGAGTTTTGGTCAGGAAATAGCTGTTAAATCTATCAAAACATCACAACCAGGTAAGTGACCATGAATACTAGAATCAAAATTAATGTTAATGTTTATTTTTCACAATTATTTAACTTGCTTTATTGAATTGTAGATGATTGGTGGAGGTTTTTTGGTAACAGTGCTCCTACATTGCAAAATATTGTTATTCGAATATTAAGTCAAACTGCTTCTACTTCTGGATATGAGCGTAATTGGAGTTTCTTTGAGCGCATTCACACAAAGAAAAGAAATCGATTAGAGCATCAAAGGCTTAATGATCTTGTTTATGTGAACTATAATTTGCATTTGAAGAATAGGTATGTAAATTATTTTGACTAAGAATAGTTCATCACCACTTCACCTTATGTATTTTTTAAAATTTTTCCTTTGCTAATTACTTCTTTATAGGCATCAAAATAAGAAGAAAAGTGACGAT
This sequence comes from Combretum micranthum, assembly GCA_024138025.1. Classification (NCBI taxonomy): domain Eukaryota; kingdom Viridiplantae; phylum Streptophyta; class Magnoliopsida; order Myrtales; family Combretaceae; genus Combretum; species Combretum micranthum. The sequence continues at coordinate 1,277 of JAMXBD010002237.1, forward strand.
CTGATAGATTTTGATTGGATTGATAAGACGGATTTTTAGATAACTGAAGAAGAGGAAGATTTACCCCTTGAACTTGATTTTGATGAGATTATTGAACAAGTAATTTATGAAGACGATGTCACCTCTGTAACAACTGATGGTTTGACTAAAGGTTAGTAATCCATTTCAATACTTTTAAATTATTAATTTTGTATATGTTTATTGAATATTATTTTTCTTAAGACTTTGTATTCTCTTTTTCCCCCCTTTTCTTCTAGATACAAAGATTAATGAAGAGGTTGATTTGGATGCAATTGCAGATCGAGCTAACTTTATGCATACCTTTAAATCAAATGAAGATCAGGATGACATTAGTTAAAAGTTGAATTAATATCTTAGTTTATAGTATTTTGTTTTTGTTTTCAATATGTACAATATGATTTCAATCTAATGATGGATTTGACAGGGTAAATTTTATTTATTTGCTTTTTAATAGTTATGATTTAACATAAATTTTCATTTTTCATCTACCTCGGTTCAACCCTCGGTGGAACCCTGTTTGACCCCTTGACCCCTAACCCCTAGCATTTCCGTGTCAACTGCCGGTCCAAGTCTGACAACCTTGCTTAAAAATGCTAGTTTATATGGGTATACCACGGTCCCTTGGAAGAGCAATGATTCATCCCTTCTATTAGCCAAGCTATATCAAAGAAAGAAAGAAAGAAAAGAAAAAAAAGAAATTGAACAATGTTGGAAGCATCAATAAGGAAAGTGATTCAGGAAATGAGTTGATGTGTATGCCTTCACTCTTGAGTATAATGCTTGGAGAGATAAATAAATGATTGTATATTGTAGATATAAGGGGATAAAGTTGATTGAATCTCTTTAACTTCATTTGATCTTTTGAATAATTTTTGCTTAGACTCTAATTTAAATAATGAGGGTAAAGGATGATCTATATAGATAAATCTAGTAATTTTAGTAAAAGTAACTTTAACACAAGATATGGTAGATTGTATGGAGTTATTCTTGCAATAGAGTGTTGAGTTTATGGTGATTAAGCTTAATTGGTCTGGTCAAATTCCATGCATGGTTTATTTTTCTTATTCAAGAAGCTTTCCTTTGATGATTTGAACGATGGTTTACTTAAGGACAAGCAAAGCTTAAGTGTGAGGAAGTTTGATAAATTATTTTTACTCCATTCAAATCATAAGAATTTATGCTTTATCTAATCCTTTTTTAGATAAATCCCTATGATTCTATGCTAATATTGTGAAAATGTCGTCTTTTAGTTCCAAAGATCGTAAAAAGAAGAAATAAAATGATATGAGTCAAGATTAGAGCAAGACAACAAGAATGTTTGAAGACAGATTCTTACAGCGGCCTAAAAATCCTAATCGAGGACAAGAAAAGAAGGCAAAAGTCTAAATCACTCTCTTGATCTATATCGTGATTTGCATTGAGAGAACCGCACCTTATAATTCAAGAGCATAGCCTAAATAACACCCAGATTGGTCCATGCGGTTCTAGGTGCGATACAAACCGAACATAAATTACACCTCTAATGGAGAGATACAGATTATATTGTAGCCAAACTTCGAGCCCACAATTCAACCGGTGAAAAGTGACCCTATCTTTACTGTAACGCACTTACTGCCCTAAAATAAAGTGTGTGGAGATATGGATAAAATCCGTTAAAAAGAATCTGCCACATCAACAAATAAAATCTTCATGATTTTCCGTGCCAGCCATCCATAAATAAACACACAAAGACGTTGTAAACCGTATTGTACCATATGTAACAAATTCATGACATAATATAGAGCAGAGAGATAACTTTTAGTGAGAGAAACCCGTCGTTTTGCCAAAGATTCACGTTTTTTAGGTAGTTTCATATCAACCAAACGTTTTGTTTTTGGAAGATCTTATGCTTAAACAATAATGTTTATCTTTATTTGATATTATTTCTCTTGAATCTGTGTTTAATGTTCATATCCTTGGAGAAATAATCATTTTAAGTTATGGTGTTATGAATTCAAGAACTAATTAATGTGATTTTAATGCATTTTAATTGGACATTGACTGGGTACTTGTAATTACTAGCCTAAATCCTTACTCGTAAGTTTAAGTGAGTGCAACATGTAGATTCATGCTTGATTTTAATTGAACAGATTGAGAGGTCGTTTTTTTGAATAGATCTAGGCTGCTAATGAAGTTGCTCATAATCACTTAGAGATAGAAATGGTGAAACTTTTTGTTACTTGATTTTGACTTCATTAAAATGGATTTTAAATAAAAGGATTCTTAAACTTTATGCGAATCTAGGTTGCTAATAGCTTGTGAAGAAATTCTGATAATCTGATATAGTTCTAGAGTTTATGACATTGGGAGAAGTTTTAGCTTATCTTAGTGAATCTAATGGTATAAGTATACCCAGCTAATAACTCTTCGAGTTTGTTAAAAAATCATATAATAAGGATTTTGTGAAATAGACCCTAAGCTCATTTTTCATTAACAAACCTATTTTATAACTTTACCTTGAAAACGTGTACATATTTAGTCTTAACCTTAACTTTTTGTTGTTCACAATGTTCTTTTAAGTTTTTCTTTGGTAGATGCTAACGATCTCCAAAGAATATGACCTAATACTTTATATGCCACTTTGATAGGTGCGCTTGCCTATGTTGATGATTGAAATCGAAATTAAACAAAACTTATTGATACACGTTTATAAATTTTGAAAGACTGAGCTTCGTGTTTGTTCTATAAAAGTAAAAACATACCAAGTCAGTGGTCGTGTGTGTGATAGCTAAATCAGTCTTCCTACTAGGCGTTGGTACATCTCTTTATCTACTATAGCATCCTCCTCTACAATGCTTAGCTTAAATTTGAATCAATTGGAGTATTTTCAGGTTCGCATACAGTTGTATTAGTTTCCTTGAGAAGGTTTGTAACATACTTCTCTTGTGAGATAAAAATTCCCTACCTAGAATATGCAACTTCAATTCCTATGAAATATTTCATCATTTTCGATGCATTGATGTCAAATTCTTTGACCAAGCATTAACTTGATAAATGTTTTTTCTGCATCATTATTCCCTATGACAATCATATCATTAACATAAACAAGAAGAACTGTAAGTCCCTTTAAAACATAATGTTTGACAAATAGCATATAATCTCTTAATTTTGTCGATATCCTATGGTTAACATAATTTTTTATGGATCTCTCAAATTATGCTCGAGGTAATTGCTTAAACCATACAATTTCTTTTTCAACTTACATACAGTGGGATCAACCAATTTTTCTATCATAACTTGATGGTATCTTTGTATAAATTTCTTCTTTGAGATCTTCATGTGAAAATGCATTCTTAACATCAACCTGCTACAATACCATAGCTAGCTGCTAGTGTTAATAATACTCTAATTGTGTTCATCTTTGCAACAATAGCACATGTCTTTAGATAATCAATTCCATAAGTCTGAGTGTAGCCCTTTGATGCCAACCTTGCTTTGTATCTCTCAATTGTTTTGTTTGCCTTATACCTCACCACGTACACTCACTTACACCCCCATTAGTTTTTCTCCTCTAGTCAAGCTCACAAATTCCCAATTTTGTTTTTTTTTTCCTAACGCTTCCATCTTCACATCCATAGCTTGTTTTCATTTTTATTAGATAAAGGTTCAAATAAGGTGGTAAGGATGGTGCGACATGGTTGTTAAAATTGTGATTTTATTATCTATTGGAATGTAAAGAATCAGGGTGAATTGCATAAAATCATGCAAAAATGGTAAAATTGTAAACATGTAGAATTATATACTTAAATTCATAATTTTACCTAGAGTCTACATCTAAACAATTTTGAATCCATTTTAATCAAGAAAAACATATAAAATTAAAAACTTGTAGAATTATATATTTGACTCAGAATTTTGACAACTACGATGATGGTATTCAAGCTTACTAGGAAAGCTTTGTAAAATGATGAAAAGAATTTCAATGATAAGACATGTGTAAGTGCATAAAGTGGTCATTTTGTGCATTCCCTGGTTTCTTTTGCAAAGACAACTAGAGGGTCATGGTCATCATTATCAATTAGAACCTCATTTTTATTTTGTAATGAAGAAAAGAAATTTGTACCTCTTTTAAAGATCTTAAGTCAAATTCTTGAGCTCACGTAGCTTCTAGAATGATTGTCTTCTTTAAGTCAATTACCTTGTCAAATCTTTCATTTCCAAGGTAGATCCAAGTTCTTTTAGATGTGTCTTTTTCGCAATTCTCTTAACGTCCTAACAATAGGCATCCAAGAAGATTTAGGTAGGGTATAGCATTTGACATGAGTGACATCGATAATAGCATAGTGTTTGACATAGATGGTGAAATAGTGTTTGAAACCACTTTCCTTATATTCCTCAGTTGTCTTCCCCTCCCTAAAGATAAGGATTACATAAATATGAATATTGTTCATTAAATGTGACATGAAATTTCTCTAATGGAGGGTGGTAACATTTACATCCTATTTAAGTTGACAAATGTCTTACAAAAACACATTTTAGTGCTATTGGATCTAATTTCCACCTTTTTTTATTATAAACATGAACAAATGACATACACAAAAAACTCTAGGAATGAAAGAGTTTGAAGTGTTTATTTTGGATAAAAAGTTGAAAGGACATCAATAGTTTTTGAAATTTAAGACTTTATACGGTAATTTGTTTATGAGATGAATTGCTATCAAAACAGCTTCCCTTCAAATAGTCTTAAGCATTTTCTTTTGAAATAATAAGACTCGATTTCTTTTCAAGGATTTGACCATTTATCCCTTCCACTACTCCATTTTATTGCAGAGTATATGCATAAGATGATTGATGAACTATTCCTTCTCTTTGAAAGTATAGGGCAAGAGTTTGATTAAAACAGTCTCTAGCATTATCTGACATAAACCTTTTGACACTAGTCCCAAACTTATTTTTTATTAAGGAACAAAAAAATTAAGACTATGGTACTAACATTATGTTTACATTTAAGCAAAAAAATCCAAGTGATATGGGTACAATCATTAATGAAATAAAAAAATCATCTTAAGCTAAAAATTTCGGAGGGATGGATGACCTCCAAATATCATTATGAGCAATATACAAAAAAAAAAAGTTCTTCTCCTTCTGATCGAAAAAGGTACACACTTGTATTCAGTAAGTTCACACAACTCATAATTAAACTTTTCAATATTAAGATATGTAAACAGAGAATGAAACATAGTCTTCTAATGGATGTTCTAATAGACAATTATAAAGCACAATATTTTCTTCATTAGTTGCGACAAAATCTAATATGAAAATCTAAGAGATTTTGCTCTTGGTTAAACTTAATTGATTTGGTGTTTCAAGAAAGTAAAGATCATTCATTTCTTTAGCATATCTAATTAAAGATGCAAATGAACCAAATTAAGCCAAGCTTTTAATGAGCCTAAAAATTATAGGCTCAAGCTCATTAAGAACTCGTGAGCCCACGCATAACTCATTAGTTTGGTTTGGCTTAATGAGCTTGAATGAGTCCGAGCTCATTTATGTAGATAACTGTATATAATTATAGGGTAAATTACACTAGAAAGATCGCAACATTCGAGGGTAAGTTCATATAAGGTCACAATATTTTGAGTAGTTAAAATAATGTCATAACATTTAGAGATCAATTGAAGTTACCATTGATAAATGTCAATAGAATAAATATTTAGAATTAAAACTCAAAAGATTCAATGAGTTGTGACATGTCAATGGTGACTTGAATTAACTCACTTCTTCAAGTTATAACCTCTTTTAACCACTCAAAACGTTATGATCTCAAATGAACTTATCCCCAAACGTTGTGACCTTATAGTGTAATTTATCCTATAATTATATCTATAATATTATATTAATACAGATAATTGTTTTATCGACATTATTTTTACTTTGAATTCATACACTTGAGTTGCATCTTTGGCCTTAGAGCATGCTTGTTAAAAAACCTCCTAAATTTCCTCAGTCGTAGTCAATAACATACAAAGTGTTAAACCATGATCGTGGAGTCTTCTTCATCCCATGCTTCAAAGCAAGGATCTTCTAGTCTTAGTCCTTTGTCTGTGAGATATCTAATCTTTCCCGTCTCCTTTAGAATTGTGCGAACAAGTTGCTACCATTTGAGATATTTTTTCCTATCTAATCTATATGCTGCTTAGATATCTTATGATTCTCTCGGTTATTGGACTCTTATAAGCTCCTATGATAAAGATTTTGTTTGGACAACACTTATTTCTTCCTTCATTTGAATTGGTTTTTTTCTTCTCTTTCTATTATCAATGGAGGTTTGAAAAAAAAATTGATTCCCAATGAGCTTGATATGGCCTTGATACCAAGTGAAAATTTGAAATATAAGGGTAATGAAATGTAAGATAATTGTATATTAAATATGTTATTTTTCCTATGCATACAATATAGATATAGATATAATATATATATATAGATACCGTGCTCCTAATATTCAATGTACCTAACATTGCATTAAGCGTGCAGTCTAGTAAGTACAGTAGTATTTAAATTCCATATATAGTTTTCTACATTTATAGTTCGTTCACTTAATATGAATGGTTATCCATTCCTTCTTCATTCGATGTAAAGCTGATATTATGGTGTTCACTTGAAATGAATGATAATTCATAATGAATTGCTATTACTTAAAATGATGAATAGCAATTTATGTTTCTACCCCATGATTTGCCATTCAATGATCTATTTTTTAACTTTGTCATAAATACCTTGTCTTAAAAATATCACTTATGCAATTATCCTCTCTCTGTAATAAACAAAGGGGCCATTATAGATATTTTACCTTTTACTCTAATAATTATTTATTTTACATTTTACACCAAGTGAATATTTTAATAGTCATTACAACTCTATTATATTCCCTTTGAATTGGAATTACATTCTCTCCTTATTCTATTCAACGAAGTAAATAGGCCATTATTATTTATGGTGTATTATGAATAAACAATAGCTTTTCACAATAATATATTTACAATCCCCATACGATGTAGAGAGAGGGATTAGTAGCATAATGCATGTTGTAAAAATAGGAGTATAGTAATGGGGTTCAAACCTATGACCTTATGAATGTAAAACCAAATACTTAACTATTATATTATATTACATTTATATTATTAATTGCTTTTTTATAATATGCATATTATATATACTTTTCTCTTCCAAAAAATTAAAAAATAACTTTTTTCTTTTTCAAGTATGGAGGGGCTAGGGCGCTTGTTAGCCCACTTAGACCTACCCTAAAGAGCAAGCCTAACTACTTAAGGATGACACGTTCCTTCTACTCGTTGTGCTCATCGAATAATTGTCAATGAGTGTCAATGATGGAGGAAAAAATGCATTAGACAAGGTAATAGTCTCATTTTTCCATATGTATGGGAAATTAAACAAGTTAACCTTAAGTTAGGGGTTTTGATCGAAAAATGACCATCAATAGCGTACATTGTTCTAAGAAAATTATGGTGGAGTGATTCGATTGCAATGATCACGTGTGTGTTGCGAGCATCTCACACTAACGTGGCCTTAGTGGAGTGATGTGGAAACACGTGTAAGGAATGCCTAAGAATGATAAAGTTAGGAGAAAAAGTTGACAATCTCAAGGAGCACGAATGCACTAGTAATAGGTGGATGAGCTATATGATACAACCTCATTGTTTTAGAAGAGAGGTGGTGTGTTATTTGTTATGGGCTTTGATTATTCTTTCATGAGAACATTGCGATAGCATGATGACATTTCTTTCAATTTCTGGATTCCCTTAATGAGGAAGAGTTCTTTGTATTTGTAGAACTTGGCTTTTGATGATGTTCATTAAATTGTACTGACCATCAACGAGCAATTTCACCTATTAATTGGTTTTTCCATGGGCTTTTTGGCCCATTGAAGACCTCTTTAAGTGTGTTCCTTGAAAAAGTTGAGAGCGAAGGGTTAATCTGGTCTAATGATCCCTGCTCCAGGCCTATCATGCCAAATATTCTTTGGCCATCCCAATTAAGACTAGACTATTCAGGCTGTGTCATGTAACATGGGAGTCAAATTCAAATATTTAATAAAATAGTTTTTAACCTTTTACAATTTGACCCCTAACCAAAATTCTGTGGATGGATTTCAAGTATTTTTGGCCATTGATTGCATATTTGGATATCTAAGTCGCTGCATGCTCACTATAATACAACTACAGCGTTATCAAGCACCCTCGCATAGCTAATGACGTCATCATGTTAATTGCATATAAAGCATATGAGCTATGTGTGTTATAAAGTAAATTTACTTAAAAAATTTTATCTCTTTAAAAATTACTTGTCTCATTAATATCTTAATACAAAAATATTAATACCTAACAATTTTTCATGCTACATTAACTAAATGATCTTATTGAAAATGAGTTAAAATAAACAAATCTGTTGAATGTTTTTTCTTAAGGAGTAAGATGGACTAATTTTCAATGTTGTCAGAACTGGACTGAGGTTTGACCCAAACAAGTTTGGGGGGTCAGAAGTCGAGAGGTCAAAACAGGTTTAATTGGGGGTCGACTCAAGGTCGCGAAAAATTAAAATATAACGGATGAATTTAATTATGAAAATCAATATATATATATTATTATATATATCACTAAATTAAATCTATATTTGGATCAAATTCATCGATAAATTATTAGATAAGCATGATATGATAATTATATTTTATAATATTATAATAAAGTTCGAATAAATATTTAAATTTCTAGTTTTTTTTTTATTTTGTTTTTTTCGATCTGGGTTACCTTGTCTAGGTTTCCTGGTTCGATCTGGTTTGACCGCCTGGGATGACCGTATCAATTTAGGTCTCGCCAGTTCGCTGCAAAAACAAGTCACACGCGAAACTCTGCCTAGCATTAGTATTGGTCCAGGCTGGTGTTGACAACAATGCTAATTTTTATCAATGAATGAAGGAGAAAGGAGTTATTTTAACCATTAAGTAATTTTTTATTCTAATATAATAAATAAGACTACTATCATTTTATTGCGAATGATATTATAGTTTATCGAAAAGATAAATAGTACATTTTATGTCAATTGAAACAAAACACATCACCATGGAAAATGGAACATGAAGAAGTTTTTTTAAATTTAAACCATTGTAGTCTCTTTTATTTTTTTTTTTTAATTTGCTTCCTCATATTGATAAAAAATTTTAATGTCCTAATAGAATAAGGAGAAAGGATCACTACAATTCTACACATTCACTTGGGTAGCTATTATATTTCATTCTCTTTCCATGTAAAGTTGCTATTGTATTACCTATGAATTGTTATAATGTCATAAGCAATGTTGATGATATCAAACTAAACCATCAGGGTTGTCCGAAATCGGCCTTAAAAGTGGACTGGTTCCTACAAATGGATCGTTTTTTGGTAAGCCCGGATGACTCGTGTCGGTTCAATGTAGGTCATCCAAGTTGGAATACATATCAAAAAAGGGAAAAAAAAAAGAAGATAAGAATGTTAGTCTAGATTTGATTCAAATCAACTTAAAAAATGAGTAGGTAAGCATGGGAGAAGTTAAGTTTCTATTGAAGGGTAAGGATATGTTGCACTAGCTTTGGATATTGTTCCCTTAACTTCTTGATGTCCTTCAAAGTCGGTAAAGCCTATAAGAAGTACCGAGTGTTTTACCCAACCTTTTATGCATTTGAATCTGAGAATAAAAATGCAGAAGTCTTCAATCATATATAGAGAGGACATTAGAACTCTCTAAAAATGATGCTAATGTTTTTTATGCTAATGATCTCATGAGGAATCAAACATCCTTTTATATGTTCATAGTCTTGGATGCTTTACATTGTTTCTCACTTTTTCTACTCCAAAGGCTATGCCATTACTAGAGGGAAAATTCTACGATCCCGTTATTAATTTTGACGAGACCGGTTATATCACCATCTAACGGCTCACACCATATCCAACTATGATCAAATTACTAAAATAGTTAATATTTCATTTACTATATTTATTTTAGTGGTTAGATTGTTGATGAGACGATCACATTGAAGGGATTGTAGAAGCTTCTGCCACTAGAGATCCCTATAAGCTTCTCAAGATTGGAAGGTATGGATTTTTGGCACTTATGGGTATTATGATTTGCATCACTTCCTTCGAGATTAGTCTTCTTCATGCTTATTATTGTGGATAAGCCCTCATAGATCAAAGAGCTATGTGTTCTCTTTTGATAATTTTTTAGTTTGTTTCGCTTTGAATATCTTTGTTTTGTTTTGAATTGTATAATAATACAGAGCAAAATTGAGAGATAACCAGAAAATGGAAACTACGGATATTGATGTATTGGATTGGGTTTTTTTTTTCTAATTCTATGAGCACATTTCTTGTTAGGGTGACCTTACTCTAAACTACTTGCATAAGCACATCTAGTGTAATTTTTATCCAAGAATTGTAACATATCCATCGGTATCGATGGTTTTTCCTCTTTTCATGTTTGCTAATACTTTATTAGAAATCAAGAAAATAAATAAGAAAAAATTAAGAAAAAGAAATGGATTTGGATAATTTGGAAAGTACTTTTTTTGTTAAAAAACATAACTATATGATAAATGGAATTTAGGAGAAAAAGTGCAATAGTTTATTTAAACAGCTTAAGACACACACACACACACACACCACACACATATGTTGCTTTACATAGCAAACTGACTTAAATAAGTAACCTACTGCTAACAACCTTTTCAAACATAATGATCAAAGATAAAAGCTAAGCTAAATGATATCAATCCCAAGAAAATAAGGATTTATTTATTGACCAAATCTTAACAAAATACACTAAATCCCATTAATTCCTCCCTTAAATCAAATGCTAAAAGCATTGAGTTTATATCATTCTCAAAATAAATTCTTGGCGAGCTTCATAGCTTCAAGACCAACTTGATTGGTTTTGTCATCACATTAACTAATTGTTTCGTAGTGCTGCAGTGAACCAATTTTATTGTACTAACCCAAAGTGAGTTCTCATAGAAAATAAAAACGAATATCTATATGCTTACTATGACCATCCACTACTAGATTTTTTTAGAGTTTAATTGCAGAACTACTATCGCAACAAATAATAATTGTTTTATCTTGAGTCTGATCTAATGTTCTTAATACTCTTTTCAACTAAATGGCTTCACATTCACAAGATGCTATAGTAGTCAATTTTGCCTCAGTAGTGGACAAACTTACTACTGGTTGTTTTTCATATGACCACAATATAGCTCTTGAACTTAAAAGAAATATCCTGACGTGCTTTTTCTATCATCCAACTCACCAGCATAATCACTATTTGTGTAGGCAACAAGTGCATCATTTCCTTCTTATAATAAGTTCCACACTCAGATATCCCTTCAAATACCTTAACACTCTTTTTGCTAGCTATAAATGAAGCGCGGTAGGATACTCCATATACCTACTTAAGAGACTTACTATAGACATCATGTCCGGATGAGTTGCCATGAGATACATGAGACATCCCACAATTTGTTTGAAATAAGTTTTGTCAACTTTAGTTCCTTTGTCATCCTTCATAAGCTTGAATCTAGGAACAATTTGAGTTTGAACAAAATTGCTTTGACCATCCTAAAACATTTTAACACCTCGTGTGAATACTTCTTTTAACTAATGAAAATCCTACCTAATCTTTGCATAACTTCAAGACTAAGGAAATACTTCATATTGCTAAGATTAGTTAGATCAAACTCATGCTTCAAAGAGCTTTTAAACTCTATAAACATTAACTCATCATTTCTAGTAAGAAGAATCATCAGGATACAAACTTACAATTAACATGTTGCCTTCCTTGATTACTTTGATGAAGAGAGTATGCTCATAATCACATCTTTGAAACCCTTCCTTTATGAAATAGACTTCTGTATGGCTGTACTAAGCATGTGGTGCTTATTTAAGCCCATAAAGTGCTTTCTTTAACTTGTAAACTTTATGCTCGTTTCCCTTTTGAATAAAACCACAAGGATGTTCTACAAAAATATCTTCAACTAATTCTCCATGTAATAATGCAAACTTCGTGTCTAGTTGATGGATATGCCACCCCTTTGAGTTGCAAATGCAATTACCTAGCAAATAGTTTCCATATGAATCATAGGAGCAAACACTTTAGTATACATAACCTATCCCATATCGTTGAGCATACCCCTTTACCACTAACTTTGGTTTAAACTTATCCACCTCTACCTTTTTATTAAGTTTGTTCTAGTAGATCCACTTGACACCAATCACTTTGGCTCCTTTAAGTAAATTGGTTAACTTCCAAGTGTTATTCTTTACTATCGCTTCATCTTAGCATCCTTGGCCTTCCTCCATTTCTCACTCACAACTTCTTTATAATGGAGAGGGTTAGCAGCAATTGCGTACGTAGTAAGATAAGTTACATCTTCATCATAATAGTCTTCTCCTATTACATAATATTCCATCCATACATGTGGCCTCCTTTCCCATCCAAATTAGGAGAGGTCTCTTCATTTGTAGCAGAAGCCTCTTCTAATTCTGTATTGATAATATCTTCTTCTCTTATTGGTTCTTTAACTGGTTGATGTTCATTTTCTTTCCATTTTAGGCCACATAGAATGTCTACTTCATATTGTTTATCCTATTCCCACTTTTCTTTTTCTTCAAACACTACATTCCCACTAATTATAATCTCATGTGAAATTGGATCATAAAGCCTGTGAGCCTTTGACTCCACACTAATTCCAAGACACACTTTAAGCTCTTCCCATTAAGTTTAGTTCTTGTGCTATTAGGCACATGAGCATAAGATATGCAGCCAATGATTCTAAAGTAATGAATTCAAGGCTCGATTCCACTCCAAGCTTCTTTAGGTGTCTTATTTTTCATTGCCAATGTTGGGCTATGATTCAAAGAATGTACAGCCCAATTCACTGCTTCTAGCCAAAAGGATTTTGTCGTATCCTTTTCAGACAGCATACTACAAACCTAATTCATAATGATTTGATTCTTTTGCTCTACAACTTCGTCCTATTGTGGCGAATATGTAGCTATCAATTGTTTCTATAATCTATGTTCATCACGAAAACAGTTGAATTCTTATGACGTAAACTTTTCCCCCATGATTTGTATGTAAGCCTTTATGGAACAAATTTGTTGCTTTCTCGACATGCATCTTCAAACTCTTAAAAACGATAAAAGCTTCTGATTTTTCTATTAGAAAATATACCATGTTTTTCGACTATAATTATCTACAAAAGTAATAAAATACCTTTTTCTTGGCTTAATTGGTTTGCACATGTTAAGATGAACAAGTTGCAAAATTTGTTAAGCTCTTCAAGTGCTTTCCATAGGAAATTGATATTTTTACTGCGTTCTTACAAGACAATCCTTGTATAGTTACAAGGGAGACTTCAATAATGGCAACCCATCTACCATTTATTTTTGTTGCAATGTTCGCAAGCCTTTAAAGCCTAGGTGCCCAAACCTACAATGCTAACGTTGTGTGACATCTTATGTAATTATGTTAGAGCATGTGGGCACTGCAGGTAGAGATATAGCATGTAAAATAAACATCCGATTGATAGACATATTTGCTTTCATAATTAACCCTTTCTCGGGGCCATATACTTTGCATTGTCTATGCTGAATCATAATAGTTAGTCCCTTCTCTTGAAATTGTCCAAGGATCAACGAATTGTTCTTCAATTCTGGCACATAAAAAACTCCTATGATGACACTGATATATCCATTTATCTCCAACTTAATATTGCCTTTCCCATTGACCAACACATTGGAGTTGCTACCTAGATTCATCGAATCTTTGAATTTGTCATTAGAGACTAAAAAACACTCCACTACTACAACCAAAGTCAAGAAACTAGATATTTATTTTGCAAGTCTCCTTTCCTTCAATGCATGCCATTAACAACATTTGCTTTTGACTTTTTGCATAATTAGCTGATAAATGTTTAAAACTACACATTTATCCTTTATTTTTCTCATACTTAAAAAAAAAAAGTATAAGAAAGATGAATTTTATGATTTAAGATCAATTGTGTTAATTCGTGTAAAAAATTGTTAAAAGGGATCAAAATAGGAGTTTAAATTGCAATTATATGATCATAAGAGCAAGGCTCAAAAAGTTGCAATGAAAATCTCGATTGAAAGAGGTTATCAAAGGCTTGATTTTGCTTTAGCTTAAGGCTTAGCTGTTGTTTTGAAGAATAAATTGCTATTTGTGCTCAGATTTGTAAAGTACTTGTTGGAGGGGTATTAGTGAACAGCATTTTAGTGAAAATTGAGCTCTAAAACTGTTTCAACTTTTAAGTTTGAGATATTAACTGCAGAATGAGATGTTGAGGTGGTTCAAGTAATAAAATTGCAGAAAAAGTTGTTTAAGCATGAATAGCAAAACCATATCAGCTAAAACTCACCTTAACTTCCTTTGAGATGTGTAGGATATAGCAAAACAGAATGCTTGATGGCTAGAGGAAGAGTCTAAGCTAAATTGATTTCGATAGCCAAGCAGAGAGAGCAGCAGCAGTTGAAGCAGCAACCAAGCAACATCAAGCAACATCCAACACCGAGCTATGTAAACAACGAAACAAGCATGATGGAGCTCGCTGCAGCAAGCACATCCGAGCTTCGAGTGTCGATCCATACAGGAAGCAGACACGAAGACTGATCCTTCGAGCATCCGAGCTCCTGCAGCAGCTCTGACAGATAACACAAGCAGCAACTGGAGCATTACTGGCTGCTTCTATCTACCCGAGCTTCGAGCGCCCATAGCTTTTTAGTGGCTGTACCGACCAGAAGCTGATCGCAAGACCTCGTCGACCAACCTGTGAAAACAGAGCAGCAGCAGCAGCTGAGCCTAGCTTTGATACTAAACTGCCAAACTCAGAATAATGCGGATTTGACTACTTAAGCAGCAGACACTGACATAGTTGTCTTCCTTGACAAAGTCCAAGTGTCAAACAGACAGAGCAAATTCAGATCACCTTGGAGATTTTATGAAAGTAGAACCGAGCTGCACGTGTGACTGACCTCCACGTACACGAGCCTCAAGCATGGAGCGCCCTTGTATCAAGTAGTAGCAGTCCAACCAGCAAGCTCGCGAGCACCTCAATGTCAAATTACTGCTATACCGAACAGAGCCATGAAGTCAGCAGGAATGCATTATTGACAAGAGCTGCTAGAGTTTGAATTATGCCGAGATACACATGCATGACAGCTCCCAACCACAGCATATTTGACTTGAGGCCGACTTGAGAGCTCCACCGATCTGATGTGATAATTCACCATATCAAGCTTACTCAGTGTATCAGTCCGAGCAAGAACAAGAGATCAGAAATATCATCAACACCGAGCTGCTCCAATGAAGCCATCAGACCATCATATGAAGTGGCCGACCTCAGTCCACGCTCCAACGTGCCGATTAGGAGCTGCAGCAGCTGAACAGCTGAGCTACAAATTAGTCCAAGCAGCAACAAGATACAACAATTTCCTTGTTCGAGCAGCTGAAGCACCAAACAACCAGAACACAACCAAACTCTGAGCAGAGCGAGCACACCAGGCGGATTTCATCAGAACAAATCTTAATGGCCACGACCAGCTTGAGCAAACCAAGCTATGTCACTGTGCAGATCAGAATTGCAGCAACTAAGCTTTCACTGATCAGACTTGAGGAGCTCACGATTCACTTCGCAACTCCACTGACCTGCGGATTGTTTGCCAACTTTCAATTTTGCCAGGTAGCTACTATTGATTGGAGATTCTCCGAGCACCACAATGTCTTACCCGAGCAGAATGGAATCTCAAGCTCTATCAGACAACAGCAAATTAAGGACTTGAATAAACCAAGACCGAACTACTGCTTTATCTTAAGCCGACCTCAACAAGCTCCAGCAACATGATATTTTGTTCTCCTTTGTTGTTTTGTCTTGTAATTATTTTATAAGACTTTATATATTTCCTATATACTTTCCTTACAGATTTTAGGGATATACTCCACTAAGAGTATACCCACTCTATAACTGTCATCACTCTCACATGTCACACTATTATACAATCAATCTCTATATCACCATACTTCTGTACATCTACCCATGCTCTCTACACATTTCACGTACCCTATATATATATATATATATATATATAGATATATATTTTTTTTTCATCTTCATTTTGGAGGTTGATCATTCTTCCATTCTATCATTCACTAAATCCATTTCTCTATTATCCATCATCCCATCCAGCTCACATCACCTTACTTACCAAACTCGACCTTACCTCACCTCACTCTCTGGCACAGTTTATTATGCATATTCTCAGTGGAGTGGATCTAGAATCATACTAGGAAGACATTCCTTATATTTCAAGTGTACTTTATCCATTTTCTATTATTATAGATTGTGTTTAGAATATTTCCATAAATGAAATTTCACTTTTCAGTATGAGCTAAATTTATCTAGTGGGGTTATGTGATGTGTTTATGGATTTGCTGAGTAGTTGATTAGTATTTTGTGATGTTTCTTATTGATTTGGAAGTTTGATTATTTTTATTTCAATCTTTGCAAGGTTAAAATTTTTTCTATAAATTTCTTGTAAATTAGAACTTAAGATACTCAAGAGGGATTCAAGAGGTTGATTGAAATAAAAAATACAACTTCGAAACCAACATGGACACATGCTGTTTTAGCTTAAGTTGTAAAACTCACGTTCTTCAATTGAAATAGACACATGCTTGAACCATAAGTTTAATTAGAATAACATGACTCTATGAGAAGGGTGTGTTATTTAACTGATAATTGTAAATGAGTTACTCTAGAGGGATGTCTATGTTATAATTAGAATTTTGCAACTCAAAAAGGAAACAAAATCTTGTAAGTTTAATCAAAATCCAAATGAACAAACCCAATTATAATGACAAAGCAACGAATGAAAACAATAACCAAAACCATTGCATAATCCCACATCTGTTACTAAAGGAGTTTCACTTCGTAGCTTTAGTATTAGTGTAATCTTTAGTGTAATAGTTATTAGTTATAATTTGTAGTGGTATTTTTTAGAAGTAGTTAATTAATTTAGAAATCTCAAAACTCCATTGTGATTGCTTAGCTTAAAGTGAAATCATTATAATCTAGCACTTATTCAATTAGCTCCCTATAGATCTCGACCTTAAATACTCCCATTTAGCTATACTTACACGATCGGTACACTTGCCGATGACTTTTGCACTTAAAGTGATCATTTTTATAAAAATGTTCATTTATAGTTGTTTAACAAACTTAAAACAGCGAGAGCGTTAAAAACATCCGAGCATTAGCCTCTCCTTTCTGCTTAGTTGGACATTCCCACTGGAAAATGCCTAACCTTTTGACAAGAATAACATTCTACCATTACTTTATTTAAGCTTTGCCTGGCTCTTCTATGACCTCTACCTTTGAAACTCCCACGCCCTCATCTTTTTCATGCAAATTGATCTCCATGAGTCACCTTCAAAGCATGTTCTTCTACAACATTGTTATTCATGTGTTGTTCATGTATAAGTAAATTGCTCTGCAACTCATCAATAGACAAGATACTTGTACCTTATATTCCTCAGTGGAGCACACGACATAATTAAACTTAGGAATCATTGACCTTAAAATCTTTTCCACAACAGTAACATCTCCATTATCTTCACCATAAACTTTCATTTTGTTAGCGATAACAGGGGTGCAAGTAAATTACTCAGTCATAGATTCTCCTTGCTTCACATGGAGAACTTCAAACTCCTCATGTAATGCTTGCAAATGAGCACATTCAACTCACCTTTTACCTTGATAATTTTGCTTCACAGAGTATATATATTCTTTGATGTGTCTTTATTCATAATTGTCTTCAGGATAGAGTAGTCTAATGCTTGAAATATATAGTTCCTAGCTTTCAGATCCTTGAACTTCTGATGTTCATAATGTTTTCTCTTTGTGTCAATAAGAACAACACCTTCTGCTACGGTAGGAATTCCATTTTCTACCACCCCAAATACTCCTTTGATTAAAGAAAATTCTCCATAAGCATCGCGCCCAATGATCATAGTGACCATTAAATTTTGGTAATGTTGATTAAGCAAAGGTGCTCTTTCCATACTTTGATCAATATCTTCTCAGAAGATTACTGCTTCCAATAAGCCCAACTAGGTGGCTCTGATATCAAATGTTAAGAAACAAAACTATATGATCAATGGAATTTAGGAGGAAAATTGCAATCCTTATTAAAACAGCTTGGGATATACATATTTATATATGTATAGCTAGCATCACATAGAAAATTGACACAAATAAGTAACACATTGCTAATAACCTTCTAAAAGACAATGATAAAAAATAAGACCTAATCTAAATGATATCAGTCCCAAGAAAATAGGGATTTATTTATTGATCAAATCTTAACATAATAGATCAAATCCTAACATTTTTAAGTTTGATACATGCATGGAGAGTTGGAGATCAATTGAGCACTAGGTGTGTGCAAAAAAATCAATGAAATCGAAAAACCGAATCAAAACTGGAAAACCAATTAGAAAAATATGGTTAATAGGTTCGTTAGTTTCGGTTTAGGATTACGATTTTTATTTTTATCTGGTTTTCGGTTTCGGTTTGTACCTATAAAAAACCAACAGTTAACCATTAACAGTTTCAATATTTATAAGTATATTATATATAATTTACATATATATATAATTATTTTTTAAAAGTACCTATGCATATAATTATTTTTTAAAAATATATATGCATATAATTTACATATATTAATGTTCCTTCAATATTGATTAAAGTATTATGTTCAATCCTATGTTTGATGGGAGTTAATGTGATAATTGATTTGGTTTGATTTTGTTAATGATGATACATCCAAAGGCTTGTTTTTCCCTTTTCCTTAATTTGATTTTCTTTTCTTTTTTAGCTTTTGTAATATATATAATAATTTAAAGAAAAACTCTATAATATAAGCTAAAAAATAAGGTTTGTTGAAACTATCAATTTGATTAGTTGAAATTATAACGTTAAATGATTAAAAACCGAAAATTGAAAATTTTAATTGAAAAAGGGTTATCTGTTAAGGTGGTTAACCGTTTATAATGGACCGATTAAGGATCAGGATATTAAAAAACCGATCATTAGGGACATAGACCGATTAACTAAATTGTGAACACCCCTATTGAGCACTTTTATAATTGACGTCAATTCGACCAAAACTTGTAATAAATATTGCATTTTTATGAAAAGGCACAATAGATATTTTACTCTTATTTTAATATATTGTTTATCTCAACTAAATATTACAATAGTTACATAATGACTATTATATTTTTCTTACATTCCTATTGAATATTAATTAAATTCCTCCCTTATTCTAAGAGATGAAGTAATTAGGTCATATATATTTCTTTTTTTTTACGTGCTTTTACTATCATTTATACATCAATTTTTATTTTTAAAATCATTTTCCTAATTGCGTTAAGTTTTAAATTTTATTATATCTTAAATTCCATCTGTATTCAAAGTTTAGTAATTCCTTTTATAACTAGTTGTTTTAAAACAAAGGCTATGATTTGTGGGTCGAGAAAGTAGCCTGGGGAAATTATTCAGCCTTTGTACGAAAATACAACCATTTTTCTAAATAAATATGAAGAAGAAAAAAAAAATTGAAATATAAGCATAAAAGGCACACACAGAACAACGCTTGTCATACCTTAAGGGGTACCCTAAACATGATAGTCCATCATACACAATATTAAAGCCTAAGAATAACTACCTTAGTTACGCAAAAACGTTCATATTATGCACAATGTGTACAACACAACAAAGGGAACGCATCAGAGTAGTGTAATTTAATTTGATAACAAGTAAGTAGCAAGGCAAGAGAGTAAGGTTGATTATAGTTCTTAAGGACATACCCCCTCCAATGTCCTTGAATGGATTAAAGACATATATATACATTTCCTAAAATCTCTAAAATAGTAACACATCATACATTGCTCATAAAGAAATTCTCAAAATGAATTTTTATTCTATGCTCCCCATTTCTCCCATGAGGGCTCAAGAATCCACCAATGATTTCCTTAATAACTCATTCTTTGTACCTATTGCAATCAAACATTTATAGAAGTACAAGCTACAACATGCTTAGTGAGTTACTTCCCAACATTCGCACTCACAACCATAAACAAACAAGTTTGTTATTCAAGCAAATGCTATGCGATATGGAACATAAAAATATGTAAGGACATCTGGAAACCATACATAGGACGGATTTACCCATTCGTGACAAGGGTTGGGGAATTCAAAATGAGGCTCTGCATCTTCTACTGCTAGTCCCCAAGCACTTGTTAATAGCGATCGGTTTGCACGGTTCCTCCCCAATGATGTTTTCCCCGAGAGTTTGTAATTTTCTCGAGAAGGAACAGATTTATGCTTACAGCAGGATTCATAGTTCTTCAGACTCCTTGCATGAGAGTAACGACATTTAATGAGACTTGACGATATGTAATGCGTGATTTTTTCTTTTTCTTAGGTCAAACCTTATTAAGGTTCTTTAGGGAGCAATCAAACAATCTAACACTCATAAGCAACCATACGTATAAGCAATCAAAGCAATTAAACAAACAATTCAAGATTTCGATATGCTTAGTATTTCCTTGATTACATAAACATAGAATCATATACATAATTTATGAGTTCCCCACACATATCCATTTCTTATCTCTTAGCATACTAGTGTCATTATTTCTACAAGGACAAACAAGGTGAGGAAATTAGGAGAATAACTCACTCGTCCATTAGAGTAATTCCTAATCATAATAGTCCTCCATAAATAGCATGTTGAACTCCTCGTCACCTAAACAAAAGAAATATTCACAATGAGTATTTCATAGAAGTTATACTTAAACTTTTTAATTCTATATTGTTATTCTTGTTAAAATCCGAATGAAGGGAAATTCCAACTTAAAATGGTCATAACTTATTTATTTTAATTTGGAATTTTGCATGTTAGTAGTCGTTTTCTACCTATCCAAAAAGATCTATCTATTTATAAGGTTATTTTCAACATTTAAAGACATTTGCATTTCGAAATGGGTCAGTACAGATTTGACCCAAAAGTTTCATCCCTCAATTTGCAATTTTTCCCAAGTTTTACTTCATTTACACACTTATAGCAAACATATAAATATTTCTACTTTCGAAAATCATTTAGTATTGATAATAACTCATATATATGCATAATCTAAGTGATGTTGTTCTAAAATAAAAATTTTATAAACAATCTTTCATAGAGAGTAGCAACGTTGAATTTTATGAAAAATTATTTTTTGGACTTGTAGTAAAATTTTTTATCTTAAATTTTATGAATATGAGACTTAACAAAAATCATGATTTAATATAGTTTGAAATTTCAAAATCTTTATTAATAATTTATTTTGAAAGACATGGATTCTAAATTATTTATGATACAATACTCTAGGTGTATTCTTCTTGAATTTCCCTTAAGTTGGGTTTCTTTAATAAAATCTCATTTCTTAGGTTTTATAGATGTGAAACTCTATTAAAGAAAATCATGGTTTTATAATTATTTTGATTCCATGAATATTTCACTTTCACATTAAACTTATTATAACTATTATTTTCCAAAACATGAATCTTTATGCGTTAGTGAAGAAAATTATTCTAAGTTATATCATCTTCAAAAAGTTTTAGGTTTTGGCATATCTCTTTCTTAATTAATAATTTTTCAACACATGGACTTTTAGGGTGTTGTTGAAAAATTTATTCTAGGTTGATCCATATTTAAAAATATCCTTAAAATTTATTATATTAGAAAGTGGACGTATTTATGATATTTTATTTCAATAAAAGACTGGTATATGTCTTATAAATAGATTTTTAGGAAAATTTTGCATAACAAAGAATTATCAACATTTATATTTAATAAAAACTCACTTTTGCTATTTGGGAAAAAATTGGTGGAGTAACTATTTTTACTCTTTTATTTCAAATGACAAATTTTTTTAAGTGTTGATAATAAAGTTTTTGGAAGTTATTTTATAAAACAAGAATTTGCCAGTCTTCTCATCTTTGGAAGTTTTAGGACAACATCACTTGTAACCATGTATATGCATGAGTAAAATATAGTAACCTACTTAAAGATAAAATCATTAGCATAAGCTTATTAGTAGGGGTGGGCACGGATCGGTTTGGTTTTTTTTCCATCCCAAACAAAACCATTAAATAACGGTTTGGTTCGGATTATAGATTTTTAAACCATTAAATAACGGTTTGGTTCGGTTTGGATTACGGTTTAAATCAAAATTCTAACTAAAAATCTAGTTTTTTTATATTGTGTAGATTCTTAAATATTTTTATCATTTTACAAAGTTGATATTATAAACCATGACAAAATACTTTATAAATTCATCATACTTTTAATCTATAGTTCTCTATAAAATCAATTATCCACGAATAAAATACATTCACTAACCATTATATAGTAAGTTATAATTTATTACTTTTAATATAACCATCATTGTCAATTATCTACCAATAATTTAGTTAAAAAAAAAATCATCTATAAACCAAATTCATCAATGAATAAAATGATCAGCTGACAAAATATATTAAACAACTAATACATAATGAAAGTTTATAACTGAATAAATAAATTTCATACTTTACGAAGTTAAAAGCTATTAAAAAACAATAGTTTCATCAATAAAAAATTACATATCATGAGCTTAAAAAAAATTAAAAAAAGGACAAGTTGATTTTAATTAATATTCATCAAATAATAAATATCAAATAAAATCATATAAACATATATAGTAAAATATTATTATATTTTTCTAAAACGGTTTGGTTCGGTTTTACGGATTGGTTTGGTTTACCTTCCAAACCAAACCATAAATTTACGGATTGGTTCGGATTTGAAAATTTTCAAACCAAACCATGAAAAAAGCCATATTTTCGGTTTGGATTGGTTCGGTTACGGATTGGTTTGGTTCGGCCGGTTTTTTTGCCCACCCCTACTTATTAGAACATAAAAATTAAGGATAGCTAATCATAAATAAGTGAATATCAAAATAAAGACATGGGAATCTTAGTTTATCATTAAGACTTCTCGGGACTTGAATAAATTCCAGTCACTATGATATATATAATATATATATATAAAAGAAAATCATAAGGAAATAAAAACATGGAAGTCTTAAATCTTTTTCAAGGTTTCCGGAGATTTAAAATATTTCTAGTCTCATAAATAAAATAAAAGTATAGGAGCCTTAGATTTTTGTCAAGATTCCCCAGGACTTAAAAATGGAAAAACCCACTTAGATAGTAAAATAATTAGGAGCAAAACAAAAATGATGGAAGCTTAGAATTTTTGGACAAGGCATTAACGGGACTTATATTATGGACAAGTCTCTACTTTATTTTTTTGCCTTGATTAAGGACAAGTCTGAAACTTAGTTAAGGACAAGTCTCAAAATGTATAATAAGAGCATGAAATAAATAAATTACAAGAGATAAAATAGGTATAAGGAAATAAATATTAGATTAATAAGCTTATATGCTCAAATAATATAGATATGGAGATAGTCATATTTACATATAAAGATATTTAAATTAGATTTCACAAATATAACATCATAAACACAATATCATCATAATCATACTATAGAGGAGATGGGGGTTTCAACTTTTCGCATTATCATACCTAGCCTTTATGCATCGTGGAGAGATTTTATCCATGGATAATGCATGAAACAACACCTATACTAACTATAGACGAATGAGAGAAGTGTTTAACTTAAAAAGAAAATCAAAGAAGTGTTTTGTGATTGTTTACCTTAAAAAGAAAATCAAAGAACTGTTTTTGTGATTGAATAAGAGAGGGAACAACAAGAGGGGGAGGGAAAATGATGCCACAAGAAGGAAGAAGAGAGAGGAAATGAGAGAAATTTAATGAAAGTTGCAAAGTGTAAGAAGGTGTAAAGGTAGTAGGTATTTATAGATGTAAAATTAATGATTTTTGTGTGAAAAATAAATTAAAAAGAAAAAGAAAAGGGCGAGGCTAGCTGCTGCCATTTTTTTTTAAGGGGAAAGAGAGAAGAAAAAAATTAATATTCGTAGAAAAGCATAAGAGAAGTTAAGTAGCGCCTTTTTTGTTCATTTTTTTATGCCAAACAGATACTGAACCAATACTGATATGATACCGATGAAAAACTGATGGTTTTACTCATAAACTGAACTAATACTGAATTGATGCCTATACTAAAAAACCAATATTGAACCGATACTAATAAAAAACGGATACTTGTAAAAATTGTAATAAAAGTTTTATGGGAAAAGATAATTGTAAGAGATGTAGAAGGTAGGTGTAAGAAACGTAGCAATAAATAAATAGTAGTAAATAGTAATTGAATAGTAAACAAGACAAATAAAATATCGGTAGTAAGAAAAATACGCGTAAATGAGCTATATATGATATTTTTAGAAGCAAAAAAATAGTATAACTGATATTTTATGATTCTTTATCTCATTATGAGTCTACATATGTCAATGTAATATTTTTACCGTTTTGCATGCTATGATCTTATTTTCGAAAACTGATTTGGTTCAGGTTCGAAACGAGCGAATTTTTGGCGAATCTGATCTTTTTTTGTTATAAGACATTATTCTGAACTATAATCTATGGTTGTGTCATTTTTATTATTCTAAAGTTTCAAGCGCGGATTGTTGGATCTAAACACTTTGAATCTTTGGGTAAACCCGTGTTGTCCTTTGGGGATTTGATTTCAATTCTAGCTTTGAGATTCATTCATAAGATTATAAAATATGGGGGTTTATCTTATACTTATATTTTTGGTTCAAAAGTTAAGTTTACTCTATTTTATGATTTATTTGATATTTTATAGCTTTCGGGATTGTTTAATTGAGTTTAGGGCTTCTAATGTTATATGTTGACTTGGTTTGACTTTTGGTATTAATTTTAAATTTTCGATTCTAAAATTCATCAAAAGTTATAAGGTTTTATAATTTTGTCATTAAATATTACATTATCTTGATTTACATGTTAGAGATTAGATAGATGAATCATTCAGCGTAAGAATTTTGAGTTGAACAATTATAGGATTTTCATTTTGTTTTGAAAGCGTTCTTTTTCTTAATGTTATGAATTTTTATTTGATCTTGTTTAGGATTTCTAGAGTTTGATTTTAACTTAGACCAATTTTATGGTTTTAGTTTCAGTATTTAGCTATAGGATTATATCTCAAGAGTACAAAAAAAATTCAAGGGTTACAGTGCCTTTGACCGATCTATAGAGGCACACGTATTTTCTTTATTTATTTTTAATTGGAGGTATGCTTGCACACCTTCTAGGTGCTTTTGGGCTCGTCATCGATGAAAGTAAAGATGAATCATATCTATGGATTGCGAATTACAGAGGCATGGAGTATTAGCCCAGTGCAATAGAAGAAGCCAAATATATTGTCCTCGAATGTAGTAAAAGAAAATAGATGAAAGAAGCTAAATTTAGTTCGAAACAACTTCCTCAAAATTTTGAGAAGATGTAGGTTGCATGTACCCACATCTATCCTTTTATACAAAAAATAGATGGTGGATAATTTTTTTCACATGTTTGTCGTACCTACTGGATGCATCAAGCATGTATAGTTTTGAAAACTATCAAGCTTTGATGTTGGAGTCGATGATTACTTATGCAATTTCAATCGAGTTTGTTCTTGCTATTTGTTTTCATCTGTGGACCAAAGAAATAAGATGATAAAATATAAAGGTGCAGGTACCATGCCCTCTAATTAAAAAAAAAAATAAAACCCTTTTTACATTGGTTAGAGGCATGCCTCTACTTGTTCTTTTGATACTTACTAGCGAATGGCGTATTCGCATCGCGTGTGTAAATTTAATAGTGCCTGTAAAAAATTCTTTCTTGATTTTGGATTCAATCCTATAATATATTTAAATGTTGTTATTATTTTTATTTTACATTTAAAAGCAAAATTTTAAAAGTAAAAAAGATAAGAATAGTAGTTATGGTTTAAAAAAAGATTAATGTGAGTGTAGTTTTTATTTTTTAAAAGAATTATAAATTTAAATTGTGGAGATCATTTTTGTTAAATCATATATTAAAAATTATATTTACACTAAAAACACTAAAAATGAACCTTTTAACTTTAATGATATAGATAGATATTCCAAATATTTATTCTTTCTACCGTATTTTCGTATTAATTTAAAAAAAAATACTGTATTTCCGTGTAAAGCCCGAAATTATTTAACCCACCAAGCTTCTGACCAAATTCAGCCAATACTGAGCAGCGAATCTTAACCTGCTCCCGCATGTACGCAATCGTAAACTTGAAAGCCAGAAGTTTCTCGAACGCTATCAACAAAATAACTTCTCAACTCCGGTCCATTTTTCACACTGTACTTTCGGCCTTTCCTTCTCGCAATTGTGATCACCTTCTCGCAAGCACAAACAGGTATTTTCTCGTTTTGTCGAGTCTTTTCTCTATCCTTTTTTCTTCTCTTTCTTATTTTCTCCTCAAAGTCTGGTCCGTGATCATGCTTTCTGATATAACTTATTTGTCAAGGCAATAATTTGCCTTATTTCGTTGTTTCGGTTTACGGTATATGCGATGAATGCATGGGAATTAGGGTTTGGTCGATTCTATTCCTCACGGCTCATTTTTATATTTTTTTTCAATAGTTATAAAATACACGAATAATAATGGTTTCATGATTCACGACGATCATCTTTATTTGCTGATTTTATTTATCTATCCATTTCTCCGAAACCTTGCGTCTTTGTTGCACGGTTACGAGATGATTCCGATGAAATTCTTGCTTCGTATGTTAGAAACGGGAAAATAAGAAAACCAGAATCTTGTCAAAGTATATGTTTCTCATAAAACTTGTACGGAACAGTTGTTTTTTTTTTTAATAATAATAGTTAAATATTATTGCTTAATCTCAAGAGATTTTGAGCCGTGATATCATGGTTTCGGGCTTATAGCGAAATCGCATGTAATAAGCTATTACGGAATTGTTCTAATGTGACGTGATCGTGAATCCTTTAACCGATGGAGCAGTGAAATTCTGCGTCTTTTCCTGATCGAACATGGTCACTGATTTGGCAGATTCCGGAGACTCGATATTTCGAACAAATGAGGGGTAGAAGCTATAGCTACAGTCCATCTCCACCAAGAGGTTACAGTAGAAGGTACCGGAGCCCCAGCCCAAGGGGTCGCTATGGTGGCCGTCATCGAGATCTTCCTACCAGTCTCCTGGTTCGCAACCTTCACCGTGATTGCAGGTCATATAGTTAGCTTATACTTGTTGCTTTTTAATCTTCCTGCAACTTTTCGAAGAAATGATAGTGGATATATCATATGCTGTTGCAAATGATACTGGCCGGTGTCCTATACTTCTGGCCATGAAGAAATCTTGGTTACAATGAATAACATATTCATCATTTGCAGGCCTGAAGATCTGCGTGCTCCATTTGGGCGGTTTGGCCCACTCAAGGATATATATTTGCCTCGGGATTACTACACTGGGTAAGTTTACTTGTAAGAATGTTGAAACGTCTAGAGAAATGGTTGAAATGTTGATGTTGTTTTGTTCAGGAGTTCTGTCTTCTTATTGTAGTGAATTCTATTGCATTGGAGAGGTTGATCGTAGTAAAATATTGATTTTGGTTTTGACAGTAGTTTAGTATTTTCGTTTTAGCCACATATGGAACATTTGAAATATTAATCAAAAGTAAAATTAGTCCATCTCAAGCCATTTGTTTGGGATTTTTCTTTGTTTTCTTCCGTATGTTCATGAACTTTGGTTTCTTATTAAAGTTATGAAGACATCATGAAGTAATGAGAGTTTGTTGAAGACAACAATCGATTATCAAGTAAATGGCTGTTGTTCAAGATTATTTGAATGTTGATGAAGAATGAACTGTGAAGGAAGTTGGGTTTGAGTACATTATGGGGAAGAGTCTTGAAGAACTACAGCCCCATTGGGACTATGGTCTCTCAAGGTCAGAACTCAATTGATTGTTTACACTGACCTGTTTTCACGGCCTTACATGGTGTTGAAGGCGAGGTTACTTGTCTTTTTTTTTTTTTTTCACTCTTCGGAGAGGTGTTCTAATTCATGCAGATGCATTATTGTTTAATATTTTGGTTCTTATTTTATGATTACTTGTAACTGCTCTATATTATGCAGTGACCCTCGTGGCTTTGGTTTTGTCCAATATGTATATCCTGAAGATGCTGCAGATGCCAAACATTATCTGGATGGAGAAGTTATCCTTGGTCGGGAAATCAGAGTGATTTTTGCTGAGGAAAATAGGAAGAAGCCCTCAGAGATGAGAGCAAGAGAGCGATTCAGGTACTTTAATTTTACAAATAAGTGATTTTTCTGTATGTTGTTTTTTATTCATTGATTGGAGTCAGAAAACCTCTATGGTGGTGTGATGCCATGAGTCTTTTTGCATGCTCCTGCTACTATTTTGGATATTAGTCAACTGTCACAGCAGCTTGGACTTCATGTGGATGTTTGTGAAATCTTTTTCCTCTTTTTTTAAATCAGGGGTCATTCATTTGACCGTAGCCGCTCTCCACGGGGTTATGCTCGATCTCCACATTATGCTAGGACTTATTCTCGTAGCCCAGCCTATCGCTATTCAAGGTACCTTTTGCTCCTAGTCCTTAAACATTTTCAGGCATCATGTCAGAGCCTTTATATGTTAATCATAAGCAAAATTTGATTCGACTTTAACTTATATTGTGGTGATTGCTGACTATCGAGTGGTGACTGCAGGTCAATCTCACCACGAGACAGGAGGTACCGTGGCCGCTCCTATTCAAGGTCACCCTACCGCTCTAGGAGCACCAGTCTTGATTATTCTAGATAATTAGTTTAACGACAGCTACTTTGAGTTAGCAGTGAAACAGTATTCTAAACTTATTATGACAAGATTCTAGTTGCTAAGGAGCTCTCTCGATTGAGCTGGTACTGGATGTTCGGAAGGAGTTTGGCTGCTTAATTTGCTGAATTATCATGTTCCGTTTGCCTAATTTCATGGTGTTATTATTTGTGTCATTTAATACAAGCCAAGCAGTTTCTGGTGGCTGTGCCAAAGTTACTCGGGTAGTATACTTTGTTTTATCCCTTATCCTGTCTTCTCTTCATGGAATGAAGAAGAGGATGGTTAATGGAATGGGTTGATTGCTTTGCTGATTTATGTCCGCGATGCTGGGTTTCGATGTAGTGCTCCGTAGGATGTGGCGAGGGCCTTCTTTTTCATGATTCAGTGACAGCTCTGTGATGGGACAGGGTTTTGGGATCAAGTAATTTTTGGATAACAAATATGAACGTTGTGTGTTGGCCCATTTATATTGTGGTTTGATTGGCGTATCAATTCACTCAATTTTCCATGCTATGATATTTAAAAGATAGGTGGACCTCAATTTATTTTTTTTAGCAAGATCTTCATTAGGAGTGTAGTGCGTTTCATTGAAAGTGCTATGTGTGAGAAAATGGTCCTGTAGCGGTCTACATGTCTATATTTTTCTATCCGTCATATCTTCAATGAATGCCCATCCACTTGAGAGACGTCAGCTTATATTTTATCCGACAGCCTATATCTATTTATTACTGGTAGACTGATCATCCAAAGGAGACTAGAGAGTTTAGGGTTTCGGTTGCTTCATTTCACAGCGTAAGGGGTCTGTTGATTCCGAAATCTGAATCACACGCTGCAGCGTTTGTTTTATTTTTCCCTAGCAATTAGGAGTTCCCCGCCTCTTCCTTGTTATGTGGTTTGGGGGCAACGCGAAACCTAGTAATTATTTAATCAATTGCAATGTCTATATTTTTCTAAATGTCGTCGGATGCATTGTTTGCCCATATTTCAGTGTTGCCTAAGGCCAGGGGTCTTCTGGAACCTGTGTTGGAGTCACTGGCCCTGCAGCCTTCTAATGTGATTAGTTTCAGTTGTTAGGCATCTTTGGTGTTTTTGTTTTTTCAGAAATTGTCTTCTGAATTTTCGACTAACTTTTAAATTACATAACATTACTGTTACCTGAATCTAATGTTTTTTGATTGTTGTTGCCACTAAACTTTGGGAATTATTTTTAAAAAAAATGTGTGCGAATATTAATGGCTGTGGTCTTTAGTGGCAAGACCTAGAAGATCCCGTCTTAACCGGCAGTGACGATTAGTTGATTTGATCTATATTTTTTGGGGAAACAAAAAAAGAGCGAATTTTTTTTTTTTTCATTTTATTACCCTTTCTATGGCTAATAACTAGCTGACTGTTGTTTCTAACTGTGAGATTAGTCAGTGGTGTGGTTTGATAAAGCGAGATAATTGTAAATCTAGGAATTTTTTCTTGGGGTGGGGTCCAGTAGGGAAAAAAATAAGGTTATGAAAATCTTTTCTGCAGAATAAACTCATCAATTAACGAGCTATTTTAGATATTGAAAACGTTAATAATTAAGATTTTTTTGTTTAAGGTGAAGGCATTAGATGATGCGGACCCGTCCAATGAGGAGAAATAGCAAGGGTAATATAGGATCGTCTCGTGTTTCTGCCTTATGCTATTTTCCCGTCGGCAAGTGGGTGAAGAAGAATGGGGGATAATTTCATCAGGGGAACTCTGGGAAAGGTGTGTGGCTGATAGGGAGCTTCTTTGTTGCTGCATTTGAGTTAAATTTGTAGACCATTCAGATTTCAGACATTTTTTTAATTTAATGGAAGTTGAAGACATTTAAGCCCGATAGTCGATGGTCCTATTTATTCCAAGTCAAGAGAGCGCGGAATTGCCTGAAGATATGGATCATTGTACCTCTGATTCCGTGGATTACATTTTGTGGTCTCGAGATGTTTTTGATTTTGAGATATTCCCTTGGCCGACACTATAGCATGGTTCTGTTTCTGCCGTTACCGCAGATGAACGACTCAGAAGTTCGACAATGGATTTAACACAATTGAATTTGAAGTGCTTTTAACGTAACGTATCATTATAGTCAAAAGTTATGTATATTATCATTCGTGGCTGGTAATACATCCACTTCTCTCCATCTTAATTACCCCAAAAATTAATTGAAGTCGCCGAAACGTGTCTATATTCGTCCTTGTGGTGCCGACGATGAGCAAGGACGCTCCGTGTTTTATATGCGCGAGCATAAGATGAAGTAAAATATGAATAAAGTTTGCCTGCTTGTTTTGGTGTTGAAGATGTCAGTTGTCTGCACTTGTGGTATTTTTGTATAATTTCTAAACGAGGCATGGTCGACAAGTATAATGGTCACGTATGTGCAGTCTAATGGTAAGTACAAGGTTGTATTTCTCGAAAGGAGCTAGTTGGTGAAGGCTAAGAACAGTCCTATGTCAGTTTCGGTCAAATTTTAGGTTATTGAAAAATCTTGTTCATGTTTGAACTGAAAATAACGAAGTTACACTAAAATATACTGAAGTAAAACTTGAAGTACGCAGTAAAAACATAGGATTGTGACTTTTTGTCTTTTGGATTATTGCAGTTTGTATTTATTAAGTGGATTTTGGCTAAAGTGATTAAAACCACTCCCTTTACAATATGATTCAAGCCCTCCTTATATCAAAAGTATCCTTTTGGATAGTTTTCTTATGGGATTTGTTAAATAGTAAGGTCATTTACAAATTAGTTACTCCAAAGTATTTATGAGTCATAGACACAATTTTGATCATACAAAGTAAGTGGTTTCTAAAACTCTTATAACTAGGATTCGGTTTTCTATCTCATTTGAATTCTTAAAATCCTTTTAGTGTATGTAAAATCCTAATGCAAACAAAAAGTGATTGTCAATCAAGTATTAGCTAACATTCAATCTTGGCATATGAATGATACAACAAAATCATAATAGTTCCGATACGTAGATTGCAGTCATGTTTGTAATATTAACATAAATTTAACATTAGAAAGATAACAAAGTTGCATATTAGGTTTTCAAATAAAAAAAATTCTCTAACCTAGTTTTTCTCTCTTCTTCTTTCCATAGATGCCACCACACACACTCTTTTTCTAGGTGATCAACTTAGTTTCAACTTAGGTCAAATTTTATCAATAAAAGGTTAATCAAGTAAATCATAATGTATTAATCGAAGTTCTTTTGAGATATAGCAACTTAAACTATAAGTAGAAGATAAAGATTATACAAGAAATTGTTTTTGAAGAACAAAATACAAGAAACTGATGATAAAAGTGAATATAACAAAAACATTATAGTATTTGAGTATTGGTTTTAAACCCTCACATGGTTTAAATAAAGTTATCTTAACTTGTATGGTATGTTTGATTGACTTTGTAAGTCATCATCATTATTGCTATACGATTGCCATCATGCCATCACTATGTTATTACCAACACTGCTACTATGCCAATACAATAATTACACTATTTCAATGTAATGGTAATGCATGATGAACCATATCAAATATATATATATATATTGTATTTAAGAGGTATGGCACTAAAACCAGCAGCTTAACTTGTTTTTGTCTGAAAATTATAATTAAAAAACAAGAGGAACAACCTTTTCAAACTCTATAAAACTCCTGATTGAAATATTTACATTTAGAGTGCTAATGGGATCAAGTGAAATAAAATAACCGTATGGTGGGATGATTCATTCAGTTCAGTCATGTCCAAGGTGACCAGGGAAAGCAAGATCAGTGAAATACAGCAGGCGACCAGAAACAGCATAATTACAAGGAAAAGGATGTAGATGCTCTAACCGCCTTGCCTTCCTTGTAAGTTCTCTCCTCTCCCGTATATTCCTACCAAAATAATATAGAACAGGTACTTCAATTCATGTGACCTCTTACATGGAACAACTCTCCACGCGCCACATGCTATTTGTCTAAATTTGATGGGAAAAAGGTAAAACCACAGGCTAATTAAAGAAACCAAGCACACACAAAGTAAAGCATAAAAAAGCCGAGGAACTTGTTTGTCCAGTGGGCAGGACTGCCAATCGATATTTAACCATTAAAATATAATATATAAAATTAGCATATTATATATTTATCGATATAATCATAAATGATTATGAATCTAAGCTGTTAAATAGTTAACATGATGGGTTTTGTTTAAAAGTGATGGTCCATAGACTTTTACCAAAAAGCTAATATACAGATGTTATTGTTACAGCCATGATTACTAATCCTAGTCCAGTTCCTTCTATAATTTATGAAACTTCATATCAATGTCCCTACAATCATCGGTACCTGATATCACCATGTGAATGGTGATCATGTAGTTTCTAACTGAATTCAAATGGACTTCTTAAATTACACAACCAAGATAGGTGCACACTTCAGATTCAGAAACACTTTGAAATAAGTTATACAATCTTAGACTATATAGATTATATAGGATATGGGGTCTATATACGGGTTAGGTTGTAGTGCTCGTGGATGCTTATGTGATGTTCTGCTTGATGAAAGTGACACTTCCCATTTAGGAATTCCTTTATCTTGTTAGCTTTTTCTGTAGAAAGCAACGTGACTAGCTAGCATCATATGATCCTTCTCCAGACTGCTGTTGCCAAGTTGTCCGAAAAAAGTTGTTTCTTTTCTCTTTTTATAAGGCAAGTTAAAAAGTTATTTCTTTTTTCATTTTGGTTTTCTTTTTATGTGCTTTGCTACTTTCTTTTGGTCACTTTGTCTCTCCTTCCTCTTCTGACTTCATTTGGTTTGTATGGTTCTGTTTTCATCTATATTTTTTTTATATCAAAATGATAAATATAAATCTATCTAATTTATATCTATATTTGATTTATTTAATTTTTTTCATAAGAACATTAATTTTTTTTATTCGTATCTATTTTTTAATAAATAATTTGTTAGAAAAAAGTTTGAAAAGTTGTTTGTATCGCTAGAAAAAGCTAGCCACACAGATCTTTGAATCAGATTTTTCTTTCCTTTTCTTTTTTTTCACAGTTTTCAGCATTTATTATACACTTCACAAGAATTTATTATATGAAAAAGGAATAAAAGTTTTACGTATGAAATCTCAATAAATATCCTTTGATCACTTGTTAATAATAATATAATTCTATTTTTATTTGTGTTTCTATCAAAAGAAATATTCTCAAATACTTGCTGTTACATATTTACTTAGAAATTTGGGAAAAGGAATAAAATATTACTTTTTAAAAATAAATTACGAAAATGCCATCGAGAAAAAAATATTCCCGATTTTGAGCAACATGGTCTCGTCTCTTGAAGAGACGAGGTCATAAGTGCCTGACCTCGTCTCTTCGAGAGACGAGGTCCTTCTCAGAATGAGATCTCGTCTCTTGAAGAGACGAGGTTGTACCGCATGTGACCTCGTCTCTTCAGGCTCAACCTCTACAAACATGACTTTATTACTTGAGAAACCAAAAAATTACATATAAAACCTGTCAAATACAAATATAAACAGCTATACAAGCTATTAACTATGCTCCATCGTGGCTAAACGATAAAGAAATTGTAGTATTCCCAAATCCAATCCAAATACAACACAGTTATAATACCAATCCGCCTAAACACACATTCTCAATCCCAATAATTCAATCACAGAAGTATTGTGATACTTTCTCAGCACAGTACAATTAAAACATGCGGTGCAACCTCGTCTCTTCGATAGACGAGGTCTCATTTTGAGAAGGACCTCGTCTCTCGAAGAGAGGAGGTCAAACACT
Organism: Combretum micranthum; assembly: GCA_024138025.1. Taxonomy (NCBI): domain Eukaryota; kingdom Viridiplantae; phylum Streptophyta; class Magnoliopsida; order Myrtales; family Combretaceae; genus Combretum; species Combretum micranthum. The sequence continues at coordinate 36,116 of JAMXBD010002237.1, forward strand.
TATGACCTCGTCTCTTCAAGAGACGAGGCCATGTTGCCTAAAATTGAAAATATTTTCTTTCCGATGATATTTTCGTAATTCATTTTTAAAAAAGTAATATTTTATTCCTTTTCCCTAGAAATTGAGTGGGATTTCTTCTTCCCTCTCTACAAGAAATAATAATAAGTTTGAGAATATGGCCCATAAAAAAAATTAAATATAATCTCTATATATATATATATATATATATTGTCACGCTGATCCCAAATGATATCACGGTCTGCCATGCGACAACTACCATATAACCAAATACCATATATATCTTACATTACATGCATACTAATAAAATTTCCAAAAATACATCATAACACTAGTTAACGATAAATATATGTGTGTGTATATAAAATTTGTTCACATAAAACATGAGCCATTTGGACTAGACGCTAGGAGAACTGTTTTTGAAAATGTGAACCCTTTAGTTCCCTTAGGAGTGCTGGATTTTGAAAGTGTGGAACCATAACTGCACCTCAAGAGACCAATTTTTGAAAGTATGGACCATAGACCTCTTAGGAGAACAACTATTGAAAGCATGATGATCTCAAAACTGAGGATCTTTTTTATGGATCCTAGAATGGGTAATTTTTTTTTATCGTGTTGTACGGGTTCTGTGAGTACCATTTTATGAAAGCATGGCACGAATTCCTGAAGCACCATTTTTTATAGTATGGGCGATTCTTTATGGGCACCGATTTTAGAAAGAATAAGGTGGGTTCAAGGAAAACCATTTTCTAAAGTATGGGTTTATAGCATTCCAAAGGGTGACATATAAACTCATTTTTGTTAAGAACAACTAGCACGTAATATTTAATTTCCATACAATGTTAATCAATTAAACACGTATTAAGTTAAACAAAAGAAGTTGTAAACAAACAAAACTCACTTACCTGAGCTTCCATTTGTCGTTCGCTTGCCCACATCGTCTTATTTTCCTCAAAATAAGATTACAATTATGTGATTAGTCAATCTTCTTATTATATTTATTTTATTGCTTGTTTTACACAATTAATTATGACAACTTAATACTTCTTGTTTTAGGTACTTAGAAGTCCGTTTAGTTAGAATAGAACGATTAACCAATTAAGGAAAGAGAGCAAGGTAAGCTGGTTCAAGGGAAGTGGCAATCAATGTAGCTTAAACGTAAGGTTGTTAATTGGGTTTTGGTGTAGGCCTAGTCGATCGAATCTGGCAAGGTTGGGTTTTAGTATAGGCTGGGTCAATCGATCTTAACAAGGTGGAATTTTCTCCTCTTTATTTCTCAGCTGTATGTTTCTTTTTTTTATTGGTCTAAAGCTGCCTTTTTTTTTTTATATAGATATTATGTCTTAATTTGCTATTTTTTATAGATATTACGAGTCCCATAATCCTTATTTTTCAATTGCTGGGTCTATCACAAACTCCATGGAATTGATTTATAGGTTAGATTATATTCCCTGTCCAACGATTTGGTTTCCTTATTAGTGATTCCAAATTGGGTATTGAAATTCCCAATTGTCTTGATAAGTCTAGAATAGGCTAGGTCAATAATGTTTGTTATTGAGTTGAAGACTCACTTAAGTTTTGAATCCAGAAAAATAATAGAAAGAGTTCAGTTTTACCTATTATAGAAAAATTGCATCGGAGCGGCTTCAGTGGAAAGATGAGTTTGATAATTTATTATAGTTAATTTTAAATTTATTTTTAAATTTTATCTTTGTTTTATTTTTTCCTGATTTTTAATTTTATAGTTTTTTTAATTATTTTTACTTTTTTTAAAATAAAATACAAGGCGGTTCAATGAGTCATAAACCAACCTGTGGACTAGCTTGACCCGCCTTAGGCCAACTCAGCTCTAGGTCACCTTAGATTGGACCCTTGATTTGGGAGGTCTGGCCCGTCTTAGCTGTGTCCATGTTTACATCAACTTTCACATTAAGGTGGGAGGAAAAAAAAGAAGAAAATGTCAACTTTGAGACTTGAACTTTGCACAAAAATTAATTTGGTATGTAAAATTTAAAATAGTTCATTTAACATCTAATCAAACTTTTTATAATTATTTTTGCTATATCATTAATACTGTTAGTTTTGTATTATAATGTGAAAGAAGCAACTTGTTGCAGATGGTTATCTGCTAGTAGAGTAACAGACCTGCAAACACAAACACGGTTAGTAGTATATTGGGGGTTGTCCGGCATTGCTATTCTAACGCTTAAGTTAGTAGTGGGATTGAGAGAAACTTAGATTATGTATTATTGAAATGGTGTAAGATTATTCCCATACCTTTGGCTCGAGGGTCTATTTATAGATGATAACCATAATAAAATGAGGGGCTCACAAAATGTTTACATTCTACGTGGCATATTCCTAAATCGGTTAGCTAACATGGACCCAAGACAGAGAATGAGGTCAAGCATGGAGAGTGGATGGACTAGTGTTCGTTCCTTTCAGGGGATGAGGGTGTCGAATAGGTTACGGTAAGCCTTCTAGTGCAGAGTCGCGATTGTTGGGACCACATTACTATGGCTAAGGGATTGTCTAGTGTAATTACTTTGATGCTTAAGTTAGTAGCAGGTTTAAGAGAAACTTAGATTATGTTTTTGTTTAAATGGTGTAAGATTATGCACATACTTTGGCTTGATGGTCTGTTTATAGATGATGTCCATAACAAAATGGGAGGCTCACAAAATTTTCACACTCCATGTTGCATATCCCTAAATTTGTTAGTTAACTGGGACTTGATGTGGGGAACGAAGTTGGGCATGGAGGTGACCGGATTAGTGTTTGTTCTCTCAAGGGGATGGGAGCACCGAATAGGTTATTGTGGGCCTCCAAGTGTAGAGTCATGATAGTTTGGATCACATTGCCATGGGTCTTTGTGTGAGGAGTTGCGACTAAAGTCATACAAGACCTTAGTCTTCGTGGGACCGAGGTCCTTATGGAGCTTGAGGATTTAACCAGGATCCTCATATAGGTGTGGTCCTTGTGGGGAGCCTGAGATTAAGGTCAAGGTTGAGGTCCTTCATTTTTTAGGCTAAAGTACTTAGGGGATTTCTTATGGGCCTGCTAGTTTATCGGATTGACGTTGAACCCAATAGGCTTTGGTCAAATATTTCCTTTCAACACAACTTATTTGTGCTAGATGGTATCAAAAGTAGTAAAAATTAAATTATATGTTACCTCATCTAATCAACAGATAGAGTATATAATGTTAAAAGGATAGTAAAAATAGTCATAAAAAGTTTGATTATATATTAATTGAATTTTTATGTAATGTTTAGGTTTCATATTTAGCCTTTACACCATCTTATCTCTTACCGCAACACCCCCCACCCCGTGCCGACGTGCGCACACACCCTACAATAAAAAAAAAAAAAAACTTACTTTTTTACTTTTGAAAGACATTAGACTTATGTATATTAAAGTTATTAATTTCTTAAAAACAATTATAACATTTAAGAATTAATTTCAAAATTGATAGTGGCTCATATAATAAAATAATTTTATTATTGCAAAAGATATAAAAAAAAATTATAGGGGCTTTTAGAGTGTCCAATAATTTTAGATTTTAGGATGATTTTAAAAGTTAAAAGATGGATTTTAAGGTAAAATTTTAGAATGTATAAAGATATATAAAAATAATTTTTTGTTTAGGATACTTGTTAAAAATAATTGCTTAAATAAAGTTAAATTAAAAATAATTACTAATATACAATATCAAAATCGCAATTTAAAAACGAGATATAAAAATTGTGGAAATCACATGCATATCGCGATAATAATACTTGATATACATGTGTAATAGTAGCACAACACACCAATATCGATCGTGGTCATATAGTGTTTTAAGGTGTGTTTTCCTTCTAGATTGATATTGAGACGACAGAGTGGTCGGAGGTGTATAGATAGAGAGGAAGAGAGTAGTTGAGAGATTAGAGAGAGAAGAAGATGGAGAAAGAAGAATAAGAGATTCGAGAGAGGAAGAGGCTAAGAGGAAGAAGAAGGAGTTTGAAAAAGAGAGAGATTGACGGAAAAGAAGAATAGTGTAGCGAGGATTGTGAAGAGTTTACTATATGCACTTATATCGTGTAAACAAAAAAGCGATATATTGTGCAAATTGTATGTCCCGTTTAAGAAATGTAATTTAGGAATTATAGTGAAACTTATTACGCGTCTTATAATTGTGATTTATGTATAAATTTTGGATATCATGACTTTTAAATGTGATTTTGAAATGTATTTTAGTAATTTTTCTTGTTTTAACTTTATTTTGGTAATTATTGTTATTATTATTATTTTTTACGGATAAAGATATTTTTCATCCAAGATATATGTATGTATGTATGTAGGATAATATAAGATCTCCTATCATAAGCCGTGTGAGACAACTAAACCTTAAAACAGTTTTTTTTCTTAATAAAACCTCTTTCGAAAGCATATAAAAGTCTTTTTAGTATTTATATTCATAACCATGAGATACACGCCTCGCACCTGCGCGTGGAAGGAAACTAAGTCTTGGATTTCTTGTGGGAGATGCTTCTCCGGGTCTACATTCTACCGAATTTCCAAAAGGCAAGTTTACTGAGTCTTTAGTGTTTACCCCCGAATAACACTCTCGCACTTCTCTCTGTCTCTCTCTCTGTCTCTCTCTCTGAGTCTTAGCCTGGTTGTGTCTTTTTTGTTTGCTCAGAGGAATCAAAACAAAATCCCAACACCCCAACTCAAAAGTAAATGAGTCGTCTTGCTCCACTGTGTGAAGAACCAGTCGACGAAGATGACATGATAAACAGCTCTAAAAAGAACCATTCATGGAAAAATTGGCTCAAGACCCAGTTCTTCTCCTTCGCAATATATAACAAGAAGACCAATCTCAAGATCCTCCTCAGCGTTTTGGGTTGTCCTCTTTTTCCCATCTCTATCAATCCCGAACTCACAACCACAAATGAGGTACGTACGTACGTGACATTATCTTATAAATAAGAAAAAGTAATTACATTCCTTAATGTAACGTTTTTATGAATGCAATGTAGAAGCATCGTGTATTTTGAAATCTGAACATCAAAGCCATGCAATAGGATCGTGTCTGTTTTACCATAGTTTCTCTTTTTTGGTTTTATGGTCAAATTGAAATTGCATTTTGAGTAATTATTAGCAATGTTGTCAAACTCGATCCAGGATTTTACCCGTATATATTAGAGGATTAAGGGGCAATCAATGAAATCGAATTTAATCAGGTGAAACCATGATTGAACTGATCCGTTCAGTCGGATGAGTCAACAGTCTGATAACACCGATTAATGATTATTAGTTGTCATTATGAAAATTAATGGTCGTTAGAACTTTGTTTTAGCTCATAAATTAAGTTGATGATGTTTTGATGGCCAAATGGTGTTTACTTCCATAAACTGAACATTCTACGTGGGTCCTTCTGTAAATTATGGAAAATGATGTTGTAACCAAAATGGGCAACATTAAATTATATTCTTTTTGATAACAAATATGCAAAATTCTAATGTTCTACACTTAAAAAAAAAATTCCAATTAATATAAGATAGTTTTCCTAAGAAACTTAAAAAAAAATTCCAATTAATATAAGATAGTTTTCCTAAGAAAGTGAATAGAAATATTATTTTAGAGTAAGGTATTTTTTTTATTTCTTTTTGGGGGGAAATTACAAGAAGTTTTTGATATGGGATTTATTTGTCAGCATCAAGTTAGGTGACAACATTCAATAATATTTAGGTTTTGGATTCCATTGTCTTTAATACTCCATGGGAAAAACAGCAGATGTACGGCCAAATGTGATTTGACGTTAATGCATCACCGCACCTACCCACTCGTCGGAAAAACTTGGGTCAGGTAGTGTATGGATGTTTTGGGAAAGATCCAAGATTCATTATGAAATCTTTTATAAAGTATTAGATTTATTTAAAAATTAGTAGATATGATACGTTAAAAAAAATGATAAGATATGATAGGTTTTGTAAAAAAATTATAAATAATAAATCAAAAAGATAATAATATGGTAGGTCAGTGACTTAATGCAAATAAATCACACTACGTTCATTTCATCTTTTAAGGTACGGTAATGGCCAGAGTAATTTGAAAAAAAAAAAAATTCAGAATCACATGATGTAACCCAAGGAATTTTTAGTCTTTTTTTATAATTGTTTCAATCAATAATAATGATGCAGCATTATGGATGTATTAGGTATCATCATCAGCACAATACATTGTAAAGCATTTTACGGCCGCCACCGGCTGCCGGAAACTAGAAGGGAGAGTGAAGAACTATTTTGCCACGGGGAAAGTGGTGATGGCAATGATGGATGAGATAGGGCCAGGCGGCATAGCTGCTGGTGGCGGTGGCGCCACTGGGGATTCACAGCAAAAGGGTTGCTTTGTCATGTGGCAAATGGTCCCTAACAATTGGCTGATTGAGCTGGCTGTCGGTGGTCAAAAGATTATTGCCGGTAGTAATGGCCATGTGGCTTGGCGGCACACACCGTGGCTTGGTGCTCATGCCGCCAAAGGTGGCATCCGCCCACTCCGCCGGGCTGTTCAGGTAAAGTGCAAGTGTATTATATATTTCATCTAATTACTCCAAAAGGGTGCATCAATCGTAAAGTTTTAATCGGTAATAAAACATGTATGATTGTTATTTTAAAAATTAGACGCTATCTTTTATTATATAATTGATAATAGTTATCATGTATATTAATATTTCCATAATTTTTTACCTATGGGGAAAACAATTCGAGAAAAAAGAAAAAAAACCTCTACATTTTTTCATAACTATAAAAATTACACATATAATTGCTTCACATATACTTGATCCTTTATTAAATATTAATTATAATAAAATGTTCAGAAAATAAAATTATAATTTTGTGTAATTTTTCATTTTAATAAAACCTTATGATATTTTTATTTATGGTAAGATGGTTACCGTATAAGCTAGTTAATAAGCATTTATTCATTGAAGTTTTAGAAGTGTAAATATTGAATAAATCTGCTTCACTTCACTTAATCCTTATTTTATTTTGAAGCTGAAAGAAAGAAAAAAAAATTACGATAATAATATATTAATAATATATTTTTTTTATATTTCTATCTACAATAAAATAGTCGTATAGGTTATAAAAAAGCATTTCATTAGAAGTTTGAAAATCTAAAATACTTTATTTGAAATTTTCAACAGTGAAAGAATTAAAAAAAAAAAAATACACTTACAAGTTACAACCTACCCTTAATATTTTTTGTTGTTAATAAGGAATATTCTTGTAAATGTGAACTAAGGGGGGACCATGAATGAAAAATAAAGGTCAGTCCCTGAGAGATCTGCACTGCATGTTCATTTCATGTACTTCCTTCCTGGGGTTTCCCATTTCTCACTGGTGGGATGAGGTAGACACCATAGAGCTTGAATAACTATTAACTTCTCAAAGCCCCTATTCCTATGAAGCTAATTTAAAGCTGCATAAAGTCAAACACTTTATGCCATAAGATTCCTACTTATGACTAAAAAAAGTATGGGATCATGTGCAACTTTGGCATAATTAATTAACTGGAGTAGAAATTTGACAATGTTACCTCTGCACACTGGACAGTGAATGTCGTGTCTGGTCTTGCACAGCCTGTTCTTTCGGTTTTTTTTTTTTTTTTTCAAATTAAAAAAGAAAAAGGAAAAATGCTGGAACTGGTAGTGCTTTTTAAAAAACTATTATTCTGAGAAACGTTTGTGATCTACTTAGATACGAAGTAGCTTTAATTAATTGGGAGTTAAGTTTTGAGATTGATACTGATGACATCACACTTTACTTTGCACTGCTGCATTCTCAGAAAGTGGAGTCATTTTGTTGGTTTTAAAGTTTATATGAACATTGAATTGAAAAAAAAAAAATTGATTCTTCATGGTAATTAGGATCACCGATTCGAACTGGCAAATCCTTTATTTATTTATTTATTTTTTTGGGTACAAACCTGTAATTTGTGCTAATGATTGTGATAAATCTGTTTTAATTCCTGATGATTCACATAAATAATGAATTTATGAATCCGATAAGCTTTGTAATTAATCTACAAGGGGGAAAAAACCACATTGTATTATGATGTGAAAAAAAAATTGAATAAATCAATAGGGAAGATTTGGAAACTTGTTATTCTAGAAAAACATAAGGGGGGGAAAAAGGGAAGAAGAAGAAAAGGCTAAAAATTTGAGGTAAGAAGAGAAGCTCGATTTGAAGAAAAAGATTCATTAAGGTGAAAAATGTAAGGGCATTCGATAATGATAAAAATAAAATTTTAATATGTAACATAGTGAAATGAATGATTTTCATAATTATGCATATCAAAATTTTACTAGCATTTTATATCAAGTATACCCAACACGTGATCATGTGTAATACTTCAGGAATCTTTTCTCTGGTTTGGATGATAAGTCGCTCTATGATGGGAATGCTATGTTTTAGTGGTCCATGTATAAAACTTTCTACCTAACCCTACCAAGAAGTCCTCTCTGTTTCCTTGCAGCCTGGAAACCGGATCATGTTTCTCCAATTAAGGTCAATACGAATTCCAAAACATGAAACCAACATTCATTGAAACTACTTCAAGGCATTTTTCATAATCATTGTGGAAATGTTCAGTTTCCAATTCAAAATTTGCGTTGTTTTCCCCCTTTTTTTGTGCCACTGATCATGAAACATGTGAGGGGCTAGATCACATTAAGGCATATGTAGATTTCTTGACCTCGTATAGTATTATTGGAAGCCGACATCCTTGGACTTCCGTCACTTCACATGTGATGCTGATTTCAATTGGGAAATATAAATTTTTTCTTTTCACTCCATTTATTCAGGGTCTAGATCCTCAGGCCATAGCAGCATTATTCTCTGCAGCTCAGTACACGGGAGAGAAGAATATCCTGGACACAGATTGTTTCGTCCTGAAACTGTCAGCAGATCAAACAGAGTTGGCTGATCGAAGCGATCCCACAGCAGAGATGATCAAACATACTGTATTTGGTTATTTCAGCCAGCGAAGTGGTCTATTAACATACCTTGAGGATTCATACCTGACAAGGATTCAAGCTCCTGGTACACATCCTATGTATTGGGAAACCACAATGTGGTCTAAGATTGATGATTATCGTTCAGTGGATGGCGTGATGATCGCGCATTCGGGTCAAACAAGTGTGATGATCACAAGATTTGGGGATGATCTTAAGGCTGGACCGGCGATCACACGGTTGGAAGAGACCTGGGTTATCGATGATTTCGCGTTTAATGTGCCGGGGTTGTGCATGGACAGTTTTATTCCTCCAAATGATGTCTGTGAAGATCAGTCATCTGGTGGTCTTAGGAAAAAGGGTGGAATAGAAATAACCGAGCTACGGGTGTAACAGAAATCCTAATATTCACTATTTTTTTTTTCCAGTGCCTTAATTACCTTCCATTTTTTGTATATATAATATTGTACGAAAAAATGCGTAATTTGCTTTCAATTTCTTGAATTGTAAATAAGAAGAGAAGCTTTTGGATGTTTCAACTCTAATTTGGTTCAAAAGTTTACTCAAAGCATAGAGACTCCGTTAAATTTCGATTTCATCACCAGTTATTTATCTTCAGATTACCCTTATACGAAGATTTTAGATGAAAATAATAGCATGAGGATAAGACGACAGCACCTTCTCCTGCTTCTTTGACCATGATTCCATTTTGGTAACTTTTGTATTTAATAAATCTCATACCTTTGGGGTCAAGAAGAAATTACCATCTAATAAATCATTTGATCATTAAAATAAATAATAATTTATATATTGAGTATTTCTATAATACAATTATGGTTGGATGCGTATTTAAATCGTTACATAATCAACGAGATCTTGATTTGTTAAAGATAAGATAGAACTATAGAATTTTCCTTACAAGACCATCATCAGTTGATGTGCAAGAATGCCCTATTAAGAATGCTAGAAGAACATGGAGATGACTAGCTCCTCCTCTTCTTCTTCTTCTACTAATTCTTCGTCTCCCATAGAAAGAAATTATCTCAATAGTATATACTCCTATCTTCTTACCTATCCTTCCAAGATAGCTTTGCCCTAGTATTCTTATACACCAATTGTAATTATGTCATGAATCTGTTACTCAGTATTATTTCATATAGGAATCCCTATATGAATCTCTTGTTCTACTTTTAAGCTCAACATTCCTCCATGGATGTTACTGGTCGACATATTTTATCGTATCATATATTGTAATTCGCAAGACATGTAAGAAACTTAGTTTTATCTTTTTTGACAAAAAAAATCCTACCATGCACTTTATACCTTCAAAAAATCTAATAGCTTGGTTGAACCACACAACTAATGACATATGTCTTTTCTTTGCATGTATACCAAAGAAACTCTAGCACAGAAACATTTGCTCTAATACCACAAGCTAATGCGAATGATGACTAGGTCAACCAATTCTCTAAAGCAAAATATAATGTACCTAGGAGGATGATAACTAAGTCACCAAGCGTTCAAACTGCAAAAGCAGCATTCAAGTAAATACTTTATAAATTTTATGGGAGTTTGTCAATAAAATGATAAGAATGACACTCTAAGTAACTCACCAAGAAAGATTGTCTTATACCTAATTTGATTGATTTACCTACAAAACATTAGATGTTTCACTTACCACAACTCATGAGGATTGATAAAAGTAAAAATATTGAAAGATGAGAACTTAATCAACAAGATGTGATAATTCATTTAATGTTTAACTTATTTAAGGTTTAAAATGATCATTTATAACCAAATCTAAATATGGATAAAAAGTTAAGAATGATAATGAAATAAATTTAGCTAGATGACTTGGTTGTGGATTGTTTGCAAGCTAGCTGGTCAATGACCTTGCATCGTAGGAATTTCAAATCCAGAACCTTTGGAAGTATCAATATGCAACTAAAAGCTTTGACTAACATGGATTTAGAAGCACCGTAGCTCTCAAATGGGAGCTAAAGGAAAGCCAAGAACAGAATTCGAATTTTAAGTGGCAAGCTCATAAGTCTGAGATTGAGGTTAATTATAATATCAGTACATTGCTTCCAAAAATAATGCAACAAATCTTGAAGTTTTATTGGAACTCTTGTTCATTTGACAATAAAAGAGTTGCAAGAACTCTCTAAACTAGATTACTCAAGCTTTTAGTCTAAGTTCGAGTTAGAGAATTGTTACGGAGAGGAATCTGTTCTCATCACAAGCTTAAATTAATGGTAGCTTAAACTAGTACCTTCATATGAGAAATTTAGCCCTCTGCACTAGACTTATGCATGGGTGATGGCTTAAAATTGAACCGTAGAGCCAACAAGTCAGGGTTTTAAAATTGTGTAACTGGGATTGATATGATTTAAGCTAATTATAAGTTGAGTTAAGGACCTGCTAGGTCTCCTTATTCCAATTTGGACCATTGTACAACTTAGTTGTTGTGGGTGCCGAATCAACGGTAGAGTTGGGTACGGAAGCATCATGGACCTGCAAAAATTAAGATTCAGTTAATGGTACACATGAGGTGGTTCGAGACGGTCATTTCAATGTTTAAGTCGTCTGTGAGTTTTAGAAGAAAAGAACGATGAAGGAGTTTTAGATAGTATAGTTTGTTATTTTATTGCATCATACCTTCACGTTTTTAGGATGGAGGTCTAATTATAAATGGTGATTAAGGGTAGACACGAATTGGTTTGGTTCGGTTTTTAGTAAACAGAACCAAACCATAATTTATGTTTAGTTTTTTTAATCACAATCCAAACCATTAAATAACATTTAATTTGAATTAGAAAATTTATGAACCATTTAATAATGTTTTGATTTGGCTTGGATTACGAATTAGATAAAAAATTATAATTAAAAGTTTTCTTTGTTCTAATTTTTATTATATTTGTATGGATATTCAAAAATTTAAATTATTTTACAAAGTTTACATGCAAATATAACAAAATACTTTATAAATCCATCATATTTAAAATTCGTAGTCCTTTATGCAACCATCAAATCACAATCAATTATCCACTAATATAATTCATTCATTGAATAATATATTGCAAGTCATAATCGATAATTTTTTATAAAACTATCAAGTCAATCATCCACTAACAAAAGTCATCTATGAATAAAAGTGTTCCATTGATAGAATTCCTCGAACAATTAATATATAATATGACTTATAACTAAATGTAAAAATTACATACTCCACAAATTTAAAAATATTAAAAAATGATATTATGTTACAGTGAAAGAACACACATCACAAACTTAAAGAGCAATTTTATAAAAGAATCAAGTTAATATTACTTAATATTCATAAAATAATATCATAACGAAACCATAAAAATATATATGATCATTAATCAATCATCATAAAAAAATAAATAGTTGCAAGTAAAATATTATTATGTTTTTATTAAACAGTTTGGTTCAGTTTTACGGATTAGTTTAGTTTACTTTTTCAAATTACAAATTGGCTTGAATTGAGAATTTTCTAAACTAAATTATTTAAACAAACCATATTTTTTATTGCTTTAGTTCGGTTACAAATTGATTTGGTTTGATTGGTTTTTTTTTGTCCACCCTTAATGGTGACCACAACAGAACGAGATATTTTTATTCTACTTAACAGATCTCCAAATCTATTAGTTGACTTAAACTAAGGAGTATAACGTTGACAAACAAGGAAGGCATGCTAGATGAGTGTTTTTTCCCCTGAGGAGACGAGTGTATAGGACAAGCCACTGTGAGCCCCTAAGTGTAGGGTCTGACCTTAAAGACTATGTCACCATGGGCCTCCCATTCAAGAAGTTGCATCTAAGCTTGAGGGGGGCTGAAGCCCTTGTGAAGTACTCACAGGAGGTCAAAGTCTTCAAGAGGCTGGAGCTTTTGTGGGGGGTTCAAGGCCGAGACCTCTAGTAGGCCTGAAGCTTATTAGGCCGAAGTTCTAGGCAATCCCTTAGTGTGTCTATTAGCCCATTAAGCAGATCTTGAGGGTCTAATAAGCTATGACCAAATATTCACTATCAACACTAGTGATCCATTAGTATTATTAAACTAGTTTTAGTTGCTTGTAACAAAGCTGTAGATTAATATAATGACTAGTTTCCAACTAAAACTATCCCACTTAACATGTGTTACTCAACTTAGATAATGCCACCTCATTCCCTACATCTTGATAAGCAGCTTTATAATCTCATGCATAACCTTAATAACCTCCATGCACTCTACGAACATGCAACTACTTATAATAACTGTCAATTGCCAGTCCCCTATTAATATTACCTTGAGATAACCTTCATGGAAAAGGTAGTAACATCTAGCTAATATGCACTACCCCCTATATTATGTTAACTTGACTGTTGGGGAGGCCATACCAAACTACCCTTGGTATCCACTAACCCAATACTGTTTTACAAGTCCAACAACTAAGAAGCTCATATCTAGTCTGCTCTACCAGTAGAATTAAGGCACCAATAAAAATTGGAGGAAATTTTGAAGAGTTGTTAATAATGTGTATTTATTTATGGGTAAATGTCAAATTTCGTATGTGAACTTTGCATGTAAATTTAATTTGATACCTGAACTTTGAAGTGGTAAATTTAATATCAATCAAACTTTTTGTAGATTTTTTTTTATCTGCTTAATATTGTTTACTCTGTTTGTTGACCTGAAAAAGATAGCATATCACCGAACCTTTACTAGTTTTCCTAACGTTGTCTGGCATGGACAAGTGGCCTCTTCCACGTTTAGCAAATGATATTATTAAGATAGCAAAGTAATCATAACAAGTTTGATTGATTATTAAATTGATCAATTATAGTTAGGGTACCAAATGGAATTTTTGTACAAAGTTCTCATACCAAATTTGGCATTGTCCCTTAATTTATTTCATATACATCCAATTTGAGTTGTAGTATTAATAATGTGAAAAAAAAAAATCTAGAAATTATGAAGAATATTGAAAAATAGTTGGTCTGATATTGTTTAGAGATGAAATTTTCCTTGTAATAGTTTATATAGACCAAACAAAACATGCTTAAAAATTATATTTATTATTTGTGTTGTTAAATACAAAGACAAATATTCAGAATGAAAAACGGTTTTTTCTTAATTCATATTTGATTTTTTTAATTTCTTTAATTTCTATATTTAATTTTTTTTTTACCTAGGTTCTTATGTTCACATCCAATAAGAACTTATTAGGATGTGTGTGATTTAGGTCTGTGAATCAATAAGTTTTTTTGGCTGGTTTATGATTCATACCCAAACCACACCTAGGTCTACTCTACGCCATTTACTTGATTGTATATATTTGTATTTTATTAGTATTTAATATATTTGATTTGTTTATGAGTAAAAAGTTTATTTTTTATTGTACATGTTTTTAAACAAATAATTTGAATTGAAACTATAATGTGCCGTCGATGCACTAACGAGCCAAACAAACTCTGAGTTCTGATTGATTTGCTCATTGTTTATATGTTTTTGCTCTTTTTTTTTTATATACCTACCGCTTAGTACTTGCATTATGTTTGATATGGAAACCTACAAAAATGAGCAGAAAGCAGCAAAAATGAGATGAAAACTATGTTTGACTATTTTAAAAATGATGGAAAGTTGATGAAGAGGAATAATATGTTTTTGGTAAGAAGGCTCAAAGTTTTCTCTTCAAATTTAGTGAGAAAAGAAGAATGGAAGAAGAAAAATTACAATATACTCTTAAAAGTTGAGAGAAAAAATGAAAAACAATAGAGGGTATTTTAGTTTTATTCTTTTTCTATATTCATTTATATTTACTTTTAATTTCCAACACAACAAAACATTCCTTTTCTATCATCCTTTTTCTTCTCTTTCTCTATCCTTTGTACAAAAATACAATCTTGCTCAAAAATAAATCCCAAAATATAGTACAAAAATAAATATTCTTAAAATAAGTGTCAAATGCTCATTTAGAAGCAGCACCTTTGACCATCTAAAAAGGATGTACATGCGGTATGCCATATGCCTTAAGTTATTGCACTCTATTTACAAACAAACAATACACACATAACTACTGTTGTTTTTCTTCTTTCTTTTGTCTTCAACCAACAACAAGTAGCGAAACCTTCCTTCCTTAAAATTAGAGAAAGGTTGAAACTTTACTTAAAAGACACTGAATTACAATGTCTTTTCATTCGTATAGAAAGCTTAAACTTAGTGGTCTAAGAGGCACTGAATAGAGATGAAATCCGTACGATTGATCCCTCAAATTTAACTTGAAGAATAAATTAATAATTAGAACATTGAACAAGGTTAAATAACATGAAGTCGAAAGCTTTATCGTGGAAGTAACATTGAAGTTGAAAGAGAGAGATATGAATTTTAGTTGGTGAAATGAAAATTATAAGAAAAAAGGAAAGGAATTATAATAAATAATTGGGAGTGAAAGGATAATGTAACATCCTGAATAATACGTCTACTTAATTTTGGTAGTTATTAAATCGATAGTAATGTTTGGCGGAAATTTAGAAAATGTCCGAAAAATCATCCCTGTTTTTCGCGAATTTAAATATCGATAATTACTAATATAGATAATAAAAGACCTAATCAGAATAAAAATATAGGCATAAACTATATCTATATCAAAGAAAAATTTTACATAAGATATAAAAATAATAATATGATTAATATATAAACTAAAGGCCAAAACAATAAATAAAATAATAAATTTGGATCCCAAAAATAATTCAAAAGATACAAACAAAAGATAAATACTATAAATTTATAATGGTAAAATATATATAAAGTTAAATTAAAAATAATATAATTATGAATTAGGTCATAAAATATCAAAACACTAATAATTTAAAACTTTTAAAGGATAAATTAAATTTATGATAATAGATATTAAAGCTGAAATATAAAGTCTTAAATTAAATATTTTAAATATACCATAGCGTTTAGAATATTTAATATAATTTTCATCTAAAAATAATAACAAATGAATAATTATTGTACGTGTTAGTTGGGACCCCAAAAAAATGAAATTTTCCTATAATTTCTCTTGTGATTGCTCTTGATGCCACTTTTTCCTATAAATTCTCTAATCTCTCTCTCTCTCTCGTCTCATTCTCTCTTTCTATTTCTCTCTCCTCCTCTTTTTGGAAAGTCTTCAATAGAAGACTTTAAAAAAAATAGAAAAGCAACTTCTTCGAAACGTAGAAGGAGAAAAAAAAAAGAGAAAAGAAAAAAAAAGGAAAAAGGAAAAATAAATAATAAAAAAATAAAAAAAGAATCTAGAAGCTTCTTCGATTTTTAAAAGCTCGTATCTTTCACATACGATAACCGATTTCAATTCTGGAAGTGTGTTTTGATCATGACAAAACGCTCTTCAATTCAAGACCATATAAGATTAGGTTTCGATCACTTTAAAATTTTGCTATTATAATCCTGAACGTAAAAGATTTCATAATATTAAGAGTTCTTATATTATTTTTTATCATAAATATACATATTTACATGCATATATAATGATAATAATATAAATTTATGTCATGTTAGTATGTGTATTTAGACTAGTTGATATTACATTTCTCTTATCAAACGTATAATAAACTGTAAATAAAAACGTTAGATGGTAAAAATTGATTATAACATTAGATAATTAATTTCTAAAGTCTATTTATTAGTACAAAGAAATTTAGAGGAAAATTACTAAGGTTGAAATATACCCGATAGAATCAATAACTGATCAAAATCTTCTAATATAAAGCCTAAATTAAAATTCTGATTTCACAAACACGAAAGTTATAATATTTTAATTCTATATAGACTAAAACCCTAGTTTACCCTATTAGATCTAGAAACTCTAATCATGTAGGTGATAAACCTAAATCTATCCGATCCTGTAAACTTTAGATTTTAGTTTTCAACCCGAAAACAATGTAAGAAAAATATAGAACCTTAACTATTGAGATATCTGTAGTGTAATACTCGAACATTCTCAAATTACTAAAAGTTAAGCGTGCTCATGACCAAGGATGGGTGACCCCCTGGGAAAGGAGTAGTAATTTGTCAAAACGAGTGATATCTTGGTTAATAAATATTAGTTTAGAATTGAATTACCATATCTTTAAAGTATATTAGTTAACAAATGATAATTTAAAGATAAATCGCTAAGATTGAGATATACCGTTATAACTAGATATTAGGTTTAAGGTACATAAATAAGACTCAAACTAAGATTTTAATATCGAAAACAAAAACAAAAAATATTAACTTATATAAACACTCATTATGTTTTATGAAATAAAACTTAAATAAAGAAACAATTAGAATTAAGTAAAGTAAATCTACAGCGTAGTTCTAGCATTTAAAAAGAATAAATATATTCTATGGCAAATTTAAATAATTTAAAGTATGCACAACATATACTCATAACTAGAAATGGAATTAAGGAGGAAAATAAAAGCTTAGAAAACTGTAGAACCCTATAATAAAAATTTCAGCCCTATAAGAAAATTTTAGTTGAATTTGATAAATGAAAGATATTTTATCATTAGATCAACAGGAAGATTGATATGTAATTAAACTTTAGTATATTACCCTATATACAAAAATGAGTTTCATATCATAAGCAGAAATAGGATTTTGATACATAAACTTGATATAATTTAAGTATTATATAGATAAAAGATATTTAGCTTTAAATCTATTAGATAAACTCAATAACAAACCTATATAGACATATGGAGATTTCAACACATATAAAAGAATAAGATTCCTAAAATAAAACTTAAGTAATTCAATTACAAATTAGAAAATCAAGATAATATAGATTGTAATTGAAAAATTAAACTTGACCAAGAATCTCGTAACTCTAAGTATAAAATTCAACACTTATAAGACTATAAGGGTATAAAGTATAGATTAATGGAAAACATAAATATTAGCTAATATAATCAAATTAACTAAAGTTACATACTTAAAATAAGATCAAGACGAGAAAAATGAAAATAAATATAAATATATGTGCTTTAACTAAAAAATAGAGTAATGAACTTAAATTAAGTTGAATCACTAAAACTTGAGAAAATAAAATTAAACTTGAAATAATAATTAAGAATACAAAGCAAGAAAGATAGGCATCATTATGATATCTTTCAGACCCCTTAAGTAACATAGGGGAAAATGTACAAAATGATTAGTTTTAACTTGATAATTGAAAACTACGATCGTTAAGCTTTTTAATGACTATTCATATGTCCAATTTAAGATTTCATGATTAAAAATCGATATATGAAAACAATTATAATACTTTTCTTAAGAAAACCAAGTGTATACAAACTTTATAATTTAACTTACAAAACATAAATGACTAATTATATACTAAGGTTATATTAAGAATGCTAAAACTCGAGTTTAAGATACAAAGAAACAATAGGTTTCTTTATATGAATAAGAGTATAGTAATAGGTATCTGTTATCTCCATTCTCAGGGGATATAGATCCGTCTTCAAGTTTTCTTGTAGACTTCTATGACCATTTAGCAAGAATAAACAGGGTAATATATTCCGATGACCTTCATATCTGCTTGTGCTTGTAGGTTTAGAGTATGATAATTTGTTAATATAAATTAAATGATTCAAGTATGGGGTTGGGAAATTTATGCTTGTGGTTACTTGTGTTTGTTACATTATTCTGAAAATTAAGTATTGAGTGTTGTTTAATCATTTTGATCTTTGCGACCGTCTGATAATTGTCTTATTGTCAAATAAATGGACTTAATAATTATTGGCGTAATAATTGTAACATTGAGCATGCATTGCACGATTGCATGTAGAAGGCCATCACCACTACACTTTGACTCGGATGAGCCACACTGTCCCGTGAGGACGATGAACATGAAGGACCGAAGTGGTATATGCCTAATGTGTACCATGGGCCTTGTTCTAGGGGAATGTGAATTAAGTTGTCTTGGGGAGACGACCCATCTTCTAGGATCGCGCTGGGTCATTGTTAAGGATATATTGCTTCAATGGGATGTTGTTATATGTATATTATTTTCTATATATGAAAAACTCTTTGAATAAATTTGATTCTCGAAGTATTAGCGGTCCGGGTGCTGATGTGTGGATGTACCCCAACCTTGGATTCGGAGAGCGTAAATCTGAATATATATATATATATATATGGCTACCGGTTGGCCATATATATTTATTCATTTGCTTGTCTGCATTGCATATGCTTGTTTAATAACCTGTTTGCTTTTTCTTGAATGGTATGGAGCGGGAGCATACTTCACTCAGCTAGTTGTAGCTGACTTCCCAGCAGTTTGTTTTTGCAGGTAAGTTGAATACATGGATGGGCTAGGATCTGAGTGCAGAACATTACAAAGATCAAGTTGCACAAGACTGATAGAAGATTGAGAATTTGATAGGTTAAACCAAGTTGAGAGAATAAACATGAAAATGTAGCCTTTTTCCTAATTTAAACCTAGTTGATATTTTGTGTTAAACCTAGGTTTACTTTATCTTGTCGTTTGGTAGGATATCTGATTCTTTGCAGTCTTTGTGATCTATGGAAGTTTCGATATCTAATAAATTATTTTCATAATAAATTCGTATATGTATCATACAATGAGAGGATAATTAATTAGAGTCTTGTAAACTCTGACTTGGAAGGCGATCCTCATATTATGGGTACACAAGTGATATGGCGATTTGGGGCAATCCTACTAGGCCCCCTATAGGGTCGCGATAGATAATCCTTTACCTTCCATTAATCGCGTATGTATTGCTCATTTGTAAAGGGCACGGGGGTTTTATTATTTTAAAAAATAATAATCCTTTACCTTCCATTAATCCCAATTTATCTGTTTGGATTGTTGTTTTGATGTCATCTTGGTATCCTTTTTAAATCGAACTAATTCTGAACAGATACTGAATAGATATAGATATGATACCGATAAAAAATTAATAGTATTACTCATAAATTGATTAAATCGAATCAATACTGAACCGATACCAAAATAATACTAACCCAATACCAATTTGATAGGTATAAAAAAACTTACAATCCAAACAGACCCCGGGGCTTCCCTGTGCTCCTTTACACTTATTTTACGAATTTTTTAAACCATTTTTTTGGATTTATTTTGAAATATGGCCGTATTTTCGGGAAAAGGAAAAAAATATTACTAATTTTAAAAAAATTACTAAGATACCACTACGAACAAAATATTTCCAGTTTTAGGCAACTTGACCTTGTTTGTTCTAGAGACGAGGTTAATGTTGCACTCAAACCTCGTTTCTTCAAGAGACGAGGTCACCTACTTAGGATCTCATCTGTTGAAGAGACTAGGTCCTTAGTATTCAACCTTGTTTCTTCAACAAATGAGGTTGGCGAGGATTAAATTCATGGTGCAACTTCATCTTCCTCATTTGGCACACGAAAAACACTCCCAAATTTGAAAATCCTAAACCAAAACCCTAGCCCCAAATTTCCTAATTGCGATTGACGCAAAATCAGGGCATCCTTTAGAATTGGATAGATTGTTAGGTGTTTTTTTTGGGGGGGGGGGGGAAGGGTGGTGGGGTGGTGATAAGATCATGTGGAAGTGAAGAATTGATGTTGCATTGGATGTTGGGATCCTACATTTACTGTTAGTATTGTTGCATTGTGGTATAGGTTTGGAAAAAAAGGTTAGCATGTAATGTTGTTTTTTTTTTCGTATCGTGTTTGTCCTTCGTTACATACCGAAGGACCAAAAATTTTTTTTTTTCGTTTTTTTGCTTTTTCTTTTTTGGTGTTGTAGTTTTCTCTGTACAATTGATGAAATGATGATGTAATTGTGATTATAGTATTTAGTTCTTGAAAGTAGGAACGAAATCATGAAAAAATCATATATTGTATACATCAAACACATTGATAATATACCATTAGAAGACTGGGATGAATATAGTAGCATTAGTAAAATACTTAAATATTAGATGAGTGCGATAGATGAGTGATGGTGTGAATTTCATGTATTCACCTTATGTTTTATGAGATAACAGGGTAGGTGAGGAGAGGAAATGGATAAGGCAAAGTTTATACTGTACGCTCATGGCAACATTGTGGAGGGGAATGATGGTTTTGATTATGATAAGCAGCCAATTGTGGTGGTCAGTGTTAGTAGGAATTCAACATATGAGGAAATAGTTGGTATAATTTGTAATAGACTTAAGGTGAATAGGTTTATACATCGGGTTGAGCTGTATCATAAGGTAATTATTGGAGATAGGCCGCTATGCTATGATGTTATTTCAGTGACTGATGATGAGGCTGCACATGAGATGTTGGTGTACACTGAGGGGTCAGTGCCTGTGTATGTGCAAATATTTCAGAATGATCTGCCTCAGGTACCTGCAGGGGAAGTTGGTATTGATGGAAATGTTGGCAGCCAAGGTTTAGTAGACTAAAACCCAACTCCAATCCAGACAATAGGTAGCGCATAGGTGCAAATGGATAATTTTGGAAATACTGTAACGGATTGGGCATGTGATCAGAATACTGATGTAATGCAAGCCTCTTCGGCAAAGTGAATTCAATGATGACTATGACGATGACGGAAATGATAATTGGGTAGCTTTTCCCCGAGCAGATGATGTAATCAGTGTACAGCGTAATAGAAATGACAGGCACTATTTTGTGGCTCCAACAGACGTTGATGCAATTGGGAGCTCAGTGCCAGTACCTTTTTTCACTGTTAATGTTGGTAATGGGTATGCTGCATTTGATGCTGAGCAAGAAATAAGTGCTGGCAATTGGAGCTTCAGCGATAAATTTAAGGTTGGGATGCGGTTTGAGATTAAAGATCATCTCATATGGGCAGTTAAAATGTGGCATATATCGAATCACTACAACTTCAGGGTGATGGACTCGGACCCAGGTATGGGCAGTTAAATGGACTGATGTTCATAATAGGGGCTGCAAGTAGAAACTTAGAGACAGTTATAAGAAGCATGGTGAGTGGTTTCACATCACCATATATGAAGGACCTCATACCTTCTTGAATAAAATCATTGGATAGGACCACTCTTAGTTAGACTCAACTAGCATTTCTAGGTACATTATACTAGAGATTCGTAATTCTCCAAATGTGAGGGCGAAGGACCTGTAATTAACTATCTTGAAAGAGTTTGGGTACAATGTTCATATGAAGAAGATTCATGAGGCGAAGCGAAGCAAAAAGCTAGTGAATAGGTCTATGGAAGTTGGGAATAGTCAAATGTTGAGCTCCCGCATATACTTAATACGATAATTGAGGCAAATCCAGAACAAAGGTTGAGTGAAGAACTATAGATTCAGACACAACAGACACGTATTCCTTGACAAACTCTTTTGGGCATTTACCCCTTGCATTGAAGCATTCCAGTACCGCAGGTATGTTTTGAATATATGCTTATATTTATTTACAAATGATTGATATTGATGAAATAAGTTGTATCTGTTAATTGTTTGTAGACCCATAGTGACAGTTGATGGAACCTTTTTGTATGGCAAGTACAAGCAGAAACTGCTCATCACAGTAGCAGTAGATGGGGCAAATCATATAGTTCTATTAGCGTATTATCTTATCAATGAGAAGAAAGATGACTCATGGAGTTGGTTCCTTACAAAATTGTTGGAACACGTTATCAAGGATCGTTCAAACATTTGCTTAGTATCTCATCGGCATACCGACATTAAGAGTGCATTTGAAGGTAAGCATGCTATGTGGCCTAGAAGGTGGCCATAGCGGTGGTGTATCGACATGCTGCTAGCAACTTCAACTCTAAGGCTAAAAGCAAGGAACGTAAGGAATCAATTAAAAGAGCAGCATACCAAACACAAATAAGAAATTTTCATGGTTGCTTCAATGCAACAAAACAAAATAGTCCATGGACATCGAGATATTTTAGATGGACTTTATCTTATGATGAAGGCATAAGATTTAAAATCGGTACAACAAACATGGCTAAAGTTACAATTCCATTCTAAAAGATGCTCGGTGTTTACCTGTGGTAGCATTAGTAAAGAAAACAGTCAACAATTGCAACCCCATATTCAACAGGCAAAGATGAGAGGCTAGTGAAGCAATGAGTTCGGGTATGTTGCTTACAACATATGCTACAATGAAGTTTGAAAGATGGAACCATGTTGCAAGTGCCTGTCGGGTAACGTGTTTCAACTACCACGAACAAGCATTAGAGGTTGTAACTGCTTTGCGCCCTACAATGTATGGCCAAAAGGGAGATCGCATTCACAAAGTAGAGTTACGAGCATGTAGATGCACATGCAATAAGCAGCAGACATATAGAATCTCGTGCTCCCATGTAATGGCAGTAATGGGAACTTTGCACATGTATTGTGTTGGCTAAGTAAGGCAATGGAACAAATGGGAGAATCAGTCGCAGGTATATGGGCGATCCTTCATACTTGTAGTAGATAAGGCTAATTGGACTCCTCTCGACATTTCAAAGTGGCACCCCATCCCAAGACTTATTAGGAAAAGGGGTAGGCCTAGAGAAAAACGGTTCCAGAATGAGATGGATATTTCAGATGGCCCACGAGGTTATTCATACGATTCGTGTGGGCAAACAGGTCACATCAGAAGTTGTGCTGTGGTAGTTGCTAGTAAGAATATTATGGGGCAGTTGAGTCATAGTGGTGTTTGTTTAGTTCAAGTCATTTCTTTTGCTACATATACATCCCATACTTCATGTATTCTTGCCTTTTTTTTTTTTTTTTACATATGCTTCTACTAACACTATTCCTTACTTTCTTCATTATAGATGGATCCGAGATCGCTCGATGATTCCATCCTTAGAAGGTAGCCTGTTCACAAGTCGAGGTTGGCATGGGAGGAACATGTAAGATTATTTCCTCATCCAATTACTTATATCATCCACACACATATCGAATCATGGATTTTTTTTCAAATGTAGGAGCATGTGGTGTTACATTGTCGTCGTAGAGAGGCGAAGCTCAGACGGCAGGACGACATGCCCATAGACCTAGATAAGAGACTTCTTTCACTTCTATAGCATGCCGTTTTCATAGGTGCTACTCAGATACCATTTGTGCAGTTGGATTGGCACCTTATTACAGCTTTGGTGGAGAGGTAATGTCCAGAGACATACACGTTTCACATGCTGATGGGAGAGTGGACTGTGATGTTATAAGACGTTGCCACACTCACCGGCTTACCCGTCAATAGCCATGCAGTTATCTACACATCTCGGATTGATTGGCCGGAGTTATGCCACCAGTCACTAGGAGTTAGACTACAGGCCAATGTAGACATGGATGGTGGTCGGCTGAAGATGTCATGGTTGGATACACACTTTAGAGAGCTACCTGATCATGTAGATGACATTACTCTCCGGCGATATGCTAGAGCACATAATCTACTACTACTGGGGGGCTTCATCGTTGCAGACAAATCGTTGAATTTGGTTCACATTAGGTAACTCCAGCTGCTTGATGACTTGGAGAGAGCAAGGCAGTTCGCATGGGGAGTAGCTTACTTAGCATGGCTATACAGATAGCTATGCATGGCTTCTTACGTAGAGACGAGTGACATTGCAGGACACCTAGTAGTCCTCTAGATCTGGGTATGGGAGCACTTCCCACACATCACTCTACTGAGACGATAGGTCACTTCAATTACCGTGGATCGCCCATTGATCAGTTACTAAGGTAATACTTTCGATGCCACTCGCTCTTCCACACATTTGATATTCGAGTATAGGGGGTGTTTCGATAGACAGTTCCCCAGCCAGGTATCGGTTCGTATATTTAATGTGTTCACATGTATATAGTTATGTTGTATTTACTTACTTATGAATATTGTACTTTTCTTTCTTCTACAGGTTGTTTGGGCCCCCTATGCCGTTATTATGGATTCTTCCCCTATTTATTGCCGGTCAGGGAGTGAGATATGGCCTACTCGATTTTCCCTGGTTTACTTTCACATTGTCAAGCACTACTACCCACATACAGTGCTTAGATAGTTTGGTGGTTTCTAGGGGATTCCCGACCATCTAGTTGATATGAGAGCCCTACATGAGATAGACTTACAAAGGCGTTCCGAGTGGAACTAGGCGTCGGAACACCCCATGTGGATAGCTGAGTGGGACGGCAAGTGAGATCGCATTATCCAGGTACCAGATATTCCCACTAGCACATCTGTAGATTATTTTGACTGGTACTATGTGATTACCAAGCGTTGGATCAATCGTATAAGGGCCATTATTCGGTATATGGTAGGTTCACTAACTACATAAACTATATATGGATTTAAACTATGTTTGTTATTAACTAATCTACTTGTTTCCCATCGCTCGCAGACAGATTTCATTTATAGAATCCCGGACATGCCACCAGATGACACTCCATCCACTACACAAGATGTCATTCGTGTATTGAATTAGTTTATGGGACTTAATTTGAATGATCCACCACCATCGCCTGGTCCAGCACCAACACCAGTATCAGGACATGAAGACCCATAGTCTCGACCTATACAGAGACGACGTCCAGCTAGAGAGAGGCGTGGGCAGGGATAAGATCGGGTTTAGGAGTGAGGGCGAGTCCGAGGTGTACATATCAGAGACGAGCCTTCGCCCTCGCATGAGCATGTATAGGATGAGCCAAGCCTTCCACCTTTTATTCATTCCGAGCCTGGTCTATCATCTTCATAAGATGCTCATCTACATGAGACCCCCATGGCAAATATAGCATACACCAAGTTCCACACCCTCTTCGCTCAATAGAAGAGGCGACCGTCACTGTTACACAACATGGGGGAGGGGCTCACCCAAGTGGAGCCAGACCCAATCTCATTTCGTCCATATGGTGCTGGTGGTGGAGATGTGGATGTCATACTCACTCAGGTAGATCCAATCATGGAGCTTCCTCATCAGGATGTCCACCAGCATACACCATTCCCCCAAACTTTTGTCAGACGAGGACAAAGGAGGCGGGGCACCCAACAGTAGTTGTTGTATAGATTTTTATCTTTTATGATTCTTCTATGATTCTTGTATATAGATTCTTCTTTTCTCTCATTGGTGTTTATAATTAACATAATGTTCATGTACTTAACACATCATTCCTTTCAATCTTCCATATTCTGAGTTTTTTTATGTTTGCTGTGAATAATTTTACAATTCTGTTATGATAGAATGAATTAGATTTGACATTGATTTTTTTGATGGATTAGTTGTGGGAATATTTTTGTGGTTAGATTATGAAGTCTGTAAGTTGTTTAGCCAGGGTGGATGATGGCTAATGAATGATTATATGGCTCATTCTATATGATTTTGATAGGTTATAACAATTAATATGTAATCAGGAAATAATTTATAATTTTCAATAAAGTTATGTGATGGTAGACCTGACCTCGTCTCTTAGAAAGATGAGATCTTACTAGGCCTAACCTCGTCTCCTAAAGGGACGAGGTCTTACTGGACCTAATTTCATTTCTTTAAGAGACGAGGTCATTATTAGAATAAACCTCACATTTTCAATAGACGAGGTCATTATTAGAATGAATCTCACCTCTTCAAGAGACGATATTTAAGCATGATATTGATCTCATCTTTAGAGGCCTAAAACTGAAAATATTCTCCTTCAATAGCATTTCCGTAATCTTTTTTAAAATTAGTAATATTTTTTTACTTTCCCCGTATTTTCGTTCAGAGCTCTCTCTTTTCCTTGCAGCTTTTCAATCTTCGAAATATTGCCAAACACAGCTGTGTCATCCTAGTAGCTGCTAGTGCTAGTAGCTCAAGAGGGTCACACCATTCAAGTCTATAATAAAACCATGTTCCATTTAGCTCATCGGCGACTCTGTAACTCGACTCTCCTCCACCGCCTCTTCTCTTCATCTCCTTACTCAACCGTTGCCACCAACGTGGAGAAACCCAGCCCTCCTCCGATTGAGGTGTCGCTCACTAAGTCAGCTGGCCGAGGCGTGTTCGCAACTCGGCCAATCGTAGCAGGAGATCTCATCCACACGGCAAAACCAATCGTTTCACATCCTTCGCTCTCATCGATCCATTCCGTCTGTTATTTCTGCCTCAGAAAGCATAAGAATGTGGACGCCACTTCGCTCTCTAAAACCGCGTCGTTTTGCAGTGACGGGTGCAGGGACCAATCCAAGGTTTTTTTTTTTTTTTATTGCATTTCTCGGCTTTTTCTTTAATCTAGTGATTGGTTGGTTTCCGGTGTTTAAGATCGTCTTGTGTTGCTAAAATTTTTCCCACCACCTGTTTGATTATATGTGTTCAATATATTAACATCTATCTTACATGACAAAATTTATGATTGGAGGAATTTGAATAAAAAGGCAAACACAAATGAAATGGATATATTATATTATCATCTACTTAGAGATTGAACTCGATTAGCTGAAGGAAGTCTTGTAATTATTATCATATCGTTTCTCATTCACTTGTGTATGGTTGCATTATCTGGATTGTGTCATGGCTGTGTCTTAGTCACTAGTGCATTTCTTGGCTCGACATTGCCAATTAATGCGGCTTTTATGAAGTTCCTGTATCTGCTGGCATGTGGGACTAATATGTGACAAACAAATAGTATCATGATTTCAATCCTTGAACTTTTAATCTTTATTTTTTTGGGGTAAATAAATTGATTTTTGTAGTGAGGAAGATTTGTACACCCGCAATGTGGGTAAATGGAAGGCAGCGATCTCTATTCTATTACAAACGAGATTTACTAAGAAAGGTGTTCACAAGAAAACACAAAGACGCTTCTTAACACTGCCTACAGAAATTTTTTACTTCTATTTGTAATGAGTTATTCTATTAACCTTAATCAGATAGATTCAGTAATACCCTTAAAAGGAATGGATTAGAAAATTTTACAGAATCGTGCAGAAATTAAGCTAATGTTAAAGTTATAAAAGAATCAATCAATTAGGGAAGACATGGTTGGGCTTAGTAGGGATTGATCTGACCACATTAGGAAGGTTGTTCCCATGTACACCTCTTTTACATGATTATTCCTTTATGCGTTGATGGGAAAAAGGTAATTCATTTTGCTTATTCAATAAATCACAATTTTCAATTTGTTTGTTTGCCTTAGTTTGACATGCACATTGATTGATTTGGTGGGTATAGGCCTTCTATGAAGTGGAGAAAAAAGCAGATTGGTCTCTACACGATGAATATTGCTGGTATGGAACACCCATATCATACTAACGGTTCCTGATTCCCTACTTCCATACAATTGCGTATAGGTATCAATGCATTTATAATAGTTTCTGGCATGGGACAATTGTATTGATAATTGCTCATTTGCACTAGAAGGTTGATTAGAGGGTCCTCATTTGAATTTGTGTATTAACAAACTGGAGTTCTTAATTACAATTTAGAGCATTATAAACTCCATCTTATCTACTAGAAGTGACTAATTCTTAGCAAGCAGGGAAAGGCAAAATTGAAAAGTATAAATTTCTATTTTTTGTAAAATATCTTGTGTAATTTACCCAAATAAATAAATAAATAAAATATCTTGAGTAACTTATATCGTTTCCTTCTTCCTTGAAAAAGGATCAATGGTTTGAAATACCCACTCCTTGTCAAACGGTTGGCATGCATGGTAATTTCAGGAGCAGTCTCTGCAGATTGTCTTGACATACTTCAACCTTCTTATTGGCTGCCAATGATCTCCAAGGTAAGTACCCTGTAGGTTTTAAAGCATCTTAATACTGATTTTCTTCAATAAATGGAACTCCTCTGGTCAAAATTTACTTGGCTGCAAGCTTCATAAAGATTTTGGGAGTGGATGGACGGATTTCACTCATGTTCTAATTTTATGACCAACACTTTAACTTGTCTATTGTCACCTATAGCCATGCAATCCATTTTCCTTTTCTCTATGATAAAAGTTTCAGTTTGACTTTGACTCCTTCGCTTGCAGTTGTAGTTGGTAAAGGCAACACTTAATATAAATAGGGGCTAAATTTAGGGTAATTAAATATCTATATGGTTGTTTAATTTCCATATTATTGTCATGCAGATCCATGGAAATTATTAGGAGATATTGTGATGATTATAATTATTATATGTGATATGATAATACTTTTTATTATTATGGATATTTTATGTGATATGTCTTAAGAGATATTCTGGGGTTATGAGTTTCATACTTGATGTTGCTACTAATCTTATTCTAGGAAAGTTAGTGTTGGAGGCTTGTATATATAGAGTATCTCTATGTGAAATAAAACAAATCAGGAGCATTAATTTATTTTATTTTTATATCTTTTATCATATGATAGTGGAGGGTCCTTCTAACAAACCCACAAAATTGGAGATCAGAGGGTTCTCTCTAATGAGTTCCTGACCACTTTTATATATTTCACCTAATTACAGGCTCACAATATTTCTTTTATTGAATTGTGTATCCTTCCATCTCAATCATCATAGGAAAAAGTCATTCTGCTTATTTGTCCCTAAGCAACTTACTTTCAGTGGGAAAAGTGCTTCTGCTGGAACCTTGTTGAAAGTTTCTTCTTGTAAATTTCCATATTATAGTCCCATGATGCTCCATTTTTTATAGAACGTTGATGGACAAGCAATTCTCCAGTCTCCTCTACTTTGGTACTCTTGGATTTTATTGAAGATTGTGACAAATTTGCAGATGGAGGAGGGGTTCAACTTGCTGAGGAGTGCCTTCACGGTGGCTGATGTGGCAGATGAGCAGATGGCTTGTATCCATCTTGCACCATTTGTGGCTTTATTTGAAATTCTCCTTATCCTTCTTCCACCTTTCATTTTCTTTCAATAGAAATAAATCTTGACATACTTAGTCTTAACAAAAACATGGTACACTAGCTTGCTGGCACGGATTCGGATCAATGCTTTTCGGATAGAATTGACTGGAGGATCATATGAAAATCTGCTTTCATTAGCAGCAGCATCTGTAGAAGCTGAAGCTGCTGTGGGCAATGCTGTCTACATGCTTCCATCATTCTACAATCATGACTGTGGTAAGGAGCCTGCTTTTACAGCATTTGTCATACATTCCTCACTTGTCTAATAGTAAGACACCATTCATGTTCATATGCTTAATTTGTCTCTCTTTCTCAGGAAGTAATTACTTAAGAAACTTGTATAACAAAGATGCCATATAGGGGTCTATTATTTTTTGTTATCTATCTATTAACAATATATGAACCTTGTCAATCTTTCTCTGTTATACCATATTGGCTACCATCCTACTAACATACAAAAGCATCTATTTCTCCATAGATCCTAATGTACACATCATTTGGCTAGAGAATGTGGTTGCACGTCTAAAGGCCCTTCGTGACATTGAACCAGGTATTGATCCTAGTAGTTTTGAAGTTTCTATGCTTACTCTGCTTGAGAGTAGTAGTTCAAAATTTTGTAGCTGATCAGTTTTTACTATGCATTCCTGCATAGTGATCCATTAGGCTTTCCTTTTTCTCAGGCCTATAGCTTTTTGCAATATGGATCAACCATTGATTTATTATTAATTAGTTACTGGAAAACTAATGATTTTCTGCTGCATAATCACATGTGCTTATGGATTGCCACGTAATATTCTCTATCTACATATTACCAGAGCTATCCATTGCGTAGAAGGTGGAGAATTAAACCACAAAATTTTCAATTGCATCTTGCATTTTGGACAAGGGTAACTTTAACTTCAGTAGTGAAGTATCAAGTTTAGTTCCTCGAAATTGATGGTACCATGCATAATTTGAAGCAACATCATTGTGGGTGGTTGATGCACGTTTTCAAGCTTTAATCAGGTAGTAACAATGATCAAGTGATAAGATTAGATGCAAATGATTCCTACGTGCATTTGTTGTCAAAAGAGTGTGGGCCTGCATTTGAAACCACTAAATTGTCCCATACATGAGAGCAAAACTGCATCTACTTCAGTGAAACCCCTCTCCTATTATCTGTTTGTTTGTTTCACAGTAGCTTCTTATATCTGGTACATATGAAGAATGGGAGAATATTGCTAGGTAGACTTTAAATTCTGACTCCAGAAAGAAATAGGGAAAAAAAAAAAAAAAAGAAAAAAGAACGCGAGAGATAGAGAGAGAGAGAGTCTAAATTCAATCAACTGCAATATCTGACAGAGATTTTGCAGGTGAAGAGCTTCGAATTTGCTATATAGATACAAGTTTGGATCACAATGCTCGTCAAGCTATTTTGTCGCAAGGGTTTGGCTTTCATTGCAGCTGTCTCCGGTGTTCATCTGGCGATTAATGAATCATCAGAATTCTAGCTGAAGAAATATAAGTCACAACAATTTGCTTGTATTCTCTAGTATTCTAGAAGTCAGAGTTGCTGGCATGATCTAATTTCTCACCAGCCTGATGCCTGTTTTGTACACATTAATTCTAGTGTACTTATAGCGGATAAGAACATATTTGTTTCTCTTGATCCCAGCTAAAGTAGATTCACAGTGGCTATGGCGGGTGTTCTGCTGCAAATTGAAGACACACTTCTCGGCAACTTTAATAAGTGTTTGTGCTAAATTTTGCATCTCCAATAGTGTTACTGATCAGGGTTTCTGCTTTTTGTCTTTTGTATCCATCAATGAACAATTTGATGGAGACTGTGATGGGTGTTTTCATCGGGTGATGCTGCTGCTGGTTTGAAATGCTGTTGCAAGATAGTAAACTGTGTTGTGCTGCTCCTAGGCAATGATACTTAATTTTTGTCGGTCGTCAATTGTAATGTGCAGTTCATGGATTTACCCGAGGTCATGATTGCATGAAATATAGTTTTTTAGCTTTTAGTATGATTCTATCAATGCATAGGTGGTATTAAATTGATTATAAATTATTAAAGTAAAAATATATTAGGTTTGATGATAGTTGGAATAGACTTGAACGGGATAAATTTGGGTCTGTTTGGATTGTCTGTTTTTTATCTGTATCTGTATCTTTTTTAAAATGATATGTGTAAATATATGATTTGCATCTAAATTTTATCTATATTTGTTTTATTTGATCTTTTGATGAGAATTGTAACTTTTTTTTATCTATATCTATTTCTTGATAAATAATTTACCAGTAAAAAGTTTGGAAAAGTATCTGTATCTGTCGAAAAAAAGCCAAAACAAACAGACCCAAAATCTAAAACTATAAGCAAAGTTGCATATATGGCAAGAAAAGAAAAGGAAAGCTTTGTATTTGGTATATTCATATTGCCTTTTAAAATCTGATAGATGTGTGTGTGTGTGTGGATAGTGGGCACAGTTTGGTTGGTTCTGGTTTATCTTTCCAGACTAAACCAGCATCAAATCCCAATGGCATGGTTCGAGAGTATCAATCATTGAAAAAATATATATATTTGGTTCTGTTTGATGCATGGTTTAAACCATAGATATTTTTAATCATAAAAAACCATTTCATTAAAGATATGCAATAATTGAAGAAAAAGACTGTCGGCTGTAGAAGACTACTAAAATACTAATGATATTTTATAATTATAGAAAACCATTTCATTAAAGATTTGCAACAATTGAAGAAAAAGATTGTCGGTCCGCTGCAGAAGACTAATAGAATACTAACACTATATTTAGCTTAATAGAATAGGATAAAATTGAAAAAAAAAATAGTAATCTTTTTATTTTATGATCAATGATATTTTTAGAATAAAAATATGTTTTTTTCAGGAATAATTATTTTTGTAATTAAGAAAATGAATGAGGATTTTTCATCTATCCTACGTGGTATGGAGTTGATATTTTTTACAAATCAAATAAATAAAAATAGTAATTTCACAATAATAGAAGTGAAATATCAATTTCATTTTAGTAAACTAAACATAATGTAAATTTAAAATCATAAGGTGTAGAAAATTATATGAGCTCATGAATATGGAAAAATTTCATGGTCTTTTTTTTAGGCTACTCGTCTCTTAAGTTATTTTAATGTCATGCCTCAGTTAGATGCCTTCCAATGGTCGGAATAATAATATTAATTTGAGGTCTGCTGACAGGACTGAGAGAGCAATACACACACACACAACCCCCCTCATTCCAACTTAATTTAGATTGTAATATGAAAAATATAAATAAAAAGAAATAAGAAAAAAAGATAAACTTTTTATATTCACTTTTCAATGGATGTCGAAGGAAGCTGTAGTCTATCTTGAATTATCGTATTGCTATAATAAAAGGGTGAAACGTTGAAATTTCATTATGCTGCTTCATTCGCTTTTATTTTTAGAATACATACATATATATATATATACTTGTTTTTATTTGATTTGGTATAATCTTTCAAATAAAATCACAAAGCCCTTAGTTTGAGTTTAGATTTATAGTAAAACTTAGTTTTACGTATGTAACGCACTTTGACTTCTTTCAATTCTAGAGATGATCATCATTTGGTCTGGTTTGGTTTGATTTAAGTATGCTTTGATTCAAGGATTGAACTAAACTATGTCGTATTTGAAATAGTTTAATTCAAACTCTTGATAAACTAAATTACTTTTAACGATTTGAGCATTAGAATAGAACCCAGTTTGATTCGATTCAATTTGAACCTCTTTTAAAACCATGATTATCGTAATTGATAATGCCAATAATCATTAGAATTTTCAACCAAAGATTAATATTAAAATCAAGGAATATAATGCAAAATTAAAACCATATAATATTATAATAATATTGTATCTTAGGTGATAGTAAGAGTGCACGAGTTTGATTGAGAAATGAGAGATGAGAGACGAAAGTGAAGGAACATGATAGATTGTGGAGGTTAAGACTGAAATGAGAGAAAACAAAATTAGGAAGATAAACATGGTGGAATGAAATGACTAAAGGGTTTAAATGTAAAAAATGTCACCCACATTTATGTTTTAATTAGAATGGTTTGATTACAGTTCAAATGATTTGGTTTAGTTCGACTTCTAAACTAAATTACATACTATTTGTACACTTTGAACTCAATAATAAACCAAAATACAAACTATTTGTACACTTTGAACTCAATAATAAACCAACAGGAAAAAAAAACTATTGTACGGTTTAATTTACCTATAGCTCGTACTTCGTCTTTTGTTTTTTTCAAAATGAGTTGGGCCTAGGCCATCATGAAGGCAAAAAGCCCATCTGCACTCTCTCATGTAAAGCACTATCTCTAAGCAGTTAAACTAACTCACAGCAAATAAACACTTGAGACCAAAAAGATTTAATAATTAGTTAATTGGAAGCACATAAAGAGAACTCCCGCCAACTTAGCCGTTGGTGGCAAAAAGAGAGCCCTTATCTCAACTTCTGTAAACAACAACTTCATAATAATAATTAAAAATTAATATACCTACCTCCCATCTTCTTTCACCTTTCTATAAAACTAAATCACACCATCTCTTGTTTATCCTATGAATCTTAATTTACTTGCTCTTCATTTATTTATTTATTTTTTTTACTGTTTAGTTTAGCAAGTGTACAGCTTTGTTTCAAGCCAACCACTTTCAAACAAACACTATAATCCAGGTCTGTCTCATCAGTCTCTTGCAATTCAGAACCTCTGGTTAGTTTGATTCACAAAAATGGAGGCCCTATCATTTGGTTGTGTCCCCATTGCACCAAATAAACTCCGAGGCACTAGGAGGAGAAATTGGTGTGCTGTCAAGAGAGAGGGAAGGTGGTTAAGTCCAGTGGACTTTCTTCTGCATTGACAGACAGATCAACATTGGTTATGTCAGATAATGGAAAAGTTCTGATTGATCCTGGCAGCAGCTTGGTTTTATCTCCAAATAGAAAGAATCAGGCAGAGATCAATGGGAAGGATCTGGTGCCTTATAGAGAGCAAACCACGTCTCTTGTGGAGATGGATGATGGTATAGGGATAGTCAGGTTTCTGAGAGGGAAGAGTTTTTTCATCACAGGCGCGACCGGTTTTTTAGCAAAAGGTAACATTATATTTGATGGATATGTCTCTCTTTTCATGTACCCTAGCATGTAGTTCTTGAGAATGACTTTTGCTAATTGGTCTACATTATGCCAGTTTTTACAGAGAAGATCCTGAGGACAGTGCCTGATGTGGGTAAGTTGTATCTGTTGATCAAAGCAAGAGACAAGGAAGCTGCAATGCAGAGACTAATTAGTGAAGTATGATTTCCTCGGCCTGCTTCTTCATTCTTTTGATAGTGACACCTTGCTTTGTTAATATGGGAAATTGCCTTTTCTTAGCTGCTATTTATTTAACATAAAGTTGTTGTCTATAATAGATCACATCTTTGGAGCTCTTCAAGCATCTTCAGCAAACTCATGGAAAATCCTATGAAGCCTTCATGCTGAACAAACTGGTTCCTGTTCCTGGAGACATAAGTGAACCAAATCTTGGACTAGCTGAAGATATGGCTGACTTTATTGCGAAAGAAGTTGATATAATTGTGAATTCAGCTGCTAATACAACCTTTGATGAGAGGTCTGCTGCTGATATCTGTGATTCCTTGGCTTCACTTCTTGTTATCAGCTTTTATCAACATTCTAATTGTACACTAAGCCCCGTGTGCTTTTAATATGACAGATATGATGTTGCTATTGATATAAACACTAAAGGACCACCTCCATCTAATGAGTTTTGCAAAGAGATGCAAAAAGTTAAAGCTCTTCACTCAAGTCTCCACAGGTGAGTTTACAAAACAGATATGAGAAGGACTGGGTATTTGTGGTAATAAGTTTTATGAAATCAAAATCGGGAAAAAAAAAAAAGAAAGAAAAGAAAATTGGTACAAGGTTTAACTGGGATCGATTTTCTTGACCCACTCAAAGGCAGCTGCATATCCTCATGTGCCGTGTTTTTCTTTTGAAACCCCTTAAATTATCTGTCAGTAACTGGTTTCTCTATCCATAGCATATGTAAATGGACAAAGGCAAGGCAAGATTTTGGAAAAGCCATTCTGCCGAGGAGACAGCATCATAAAAGAAAATATGAGTGCTGAAATACCAACAAGATCATTCCCCAAATTGGATGTGGAAAGTGAAATTCGTTTGGCCTCAAACTCTGGTATTGTAAAGCGGGATCAGGTTCTCAACCAGAAGATGAAAGAGTTGGGTTTGCAGAGGTAAGCAGCATCTTCCATGTTCTTTCATGCCTTCATAATATGGTCCGTTCCAACTTCAGCAGAGACGCTTTTATGGTTTCATATGAAAAAGGCCACAACCCCATTTGTTTTATTTGGAGTAGTTATCACATGAAATGCATAATTTACTAGACCAATGGCACGCTTAACATGATTTGGTAATCAGGGCCAAAAAATTTGGATGGCAAGATACTTATGTTTTTACAAAGGCTATGGGAGAAATGCTGATTGACAGTATGAGAGGGGAGATACCAGTTGTTATAATGAGACCAAGCGTCATTGAGAGTACTTACAAAGAACCATTTCCAGGATGGATGGAAGGAAACAGGCATGTCATTGTGCATATGTTGTCAAGCAAAAAGGCATAGCTCTAAAATGTGACATTTGAAATTTTTATATGATTTCTCTCAGGATGATGGATCCTATTGTTTTATACTATGGCAAAGGACAGCTAACGGGATTTCTAGTTGATCCATTGGGGTACTTGACGTGGTAAGTGATGGATCTCTTTTTCAATGCCTTTCATGCCAGATAGTTCATCTTGTCTGAATTTCATGATCTAATACAGGTTCCTGCTGACATGGTGGTTAATGCAACCTTGGCAGCCATAGCACGACATGGAATGGCTGCCAAACCCGGAATAAATGTTTACCAGATAGCTTCATCTGTTGTAAATCCTCTAGTTTTCCAAGAGCTGGCTAAATTGCTTCATGAGCATTACAGTACTTCACCATGCATGGATGCAAAGGGAAAGCCTATTCCTGTTCCGTCAATGAAGCTGCTCGGTTCTATGGAAGAATTTTCTGCTCATCTTCGTAAAAGTGCTAGCAAGAGAAACGGTTTAACAATGCCTTCATCAAACCAGAAGCTGTCTCAGAAACTAAAGCTTATCTGCAAAAAGTCCGAGGAGCAGGCCAAGTATCTAGCTAGTATATATGAGCCATACACATTCTACCGAGGAAGGTGAGCAATTGGATCATTAATCATAGCACAGAAGAGAAAATGCTATACTGGAAATCATTATTCATGTTGTTCAAGATAGCACTACAACCATTTAATCTAAAAGCTTAAATTTATAGATGTAGTATGGGCTATTATATTTATTATATAACACAGTATTAAGAGTTAAC
This sequence comes from Combretum micranthum, assembly GCA_024138025.1. NCBI lineage: Eukaryota > Viridiplantae > Streptophyta > Magnoliopsida > Myrtales > Combretaceae > Combretum > Combretum micranthum. Next base: position 73,414 of record JAMXBD010002237.1, read on the forward strand.
TTTCTTTTATCTATCGTGATTGCTAAAGTGCATAGTAAATATATGTTCCAACCTATGATGAGCAGGTTTGACAACAGCAACACTCAAAGATTGTTGGAAAGCATGTCTGAGGAAGAAAAGAGGAAGTTTGGCTTTGATGTCGGGGGCATAGACTGGAGAGATTACATTACAAGTGTTCATATTCCGGGTCTGAGGCGACATGTAATGAAAGGTAGAGGGATGTCTAGTTGAATGAAGTGGTGCTCTATCTTGGCGCCATAGCTCATAGCTTGATTGAATAAATGAATGTAATTTGTATGTTCTTACATTTATGATGTTTTAAGCCGTAGATTGAAGGACATTGTGTCTCAATTCTCTGTGTATGTTAATGTCTGTCGGAATCTGTTGTTATTAGGACTTTGAATCTGATCCACCTCAGGATTTGGAGCTTGGATATTTGGATGAATGTGAGTGTTTTATAATATATTGTATTAAAATTAGTTTTAGATTTATATGATTTGGCTTTGTTATATCTATAATATTAAGAGTGGAAGTCCCACTTTTGTGCCTCACATTATTATACTGTTTAAATATTTTTTATCTAATAACTGTATAAATAAAGCTTACATAAGCATTATTTTTAATAACTTCCTATTTCTTTCAACACAATATTATTTGTTCATCTCTTACTTTTTATATCCATGACTTCTGCTTTCCGTTGTAGTACATACTAAGATTTTTACTATATTTCTTAACATCCTTATAATATTTGCACACTCGTCATAGGATCTCTACAAGTATGATTTTATATATGTTACTGAATCTTTAAAAAAAAAAAAAAAAAAAGGAAAGTGGTATTTCTTTCAATGATTTGATGGGTAACACTACCTAAACTTCCAATGTCTTTTTTTTCCCCTATTCTACACTTGAAATTTGAAGTTACTAAATGTCATGCAATATTGATTTTTATATGTCAAATTTTGCATCTAAAATTTAAGATTACTAAATATCACCTCTAACCAAATTTTGTGTCACTTCAAAAAGTTGCATACGCTATGCCATGGTTAGAAAACAACACGTAACTAGAGAAATCAGGAAATGTCAATTTTGGATATTTGTTTCAATTCTATGTCAAAAGTTAAAACTAACTAAAAATTAAATATCATAAAATTTTATATATAATGATGAAAGATGTGAAATATCGTACTTCATTGAATTTTTATTTGACAATTTTACTATTGATCATCTTTACAATGAAATTATAAGATGTTCATTTGTCTATAGTACAAATGTATATGTTGACTTCTCCCAAAGATATATAATGAGAACGATATTAAAATCGCTAATTAAACTTCTAATATTATTTTAATTTTAACCCTAAATTTACAATTGCTGCATATTGGGTCGGATTAAAAAAAGACAAAAAAGAAAAGGCAAGTAGGGTTCATATAAAGTTTAATGTCCATGTGTAGGATTGGCAGGTCACAAACAAGCAATGGCTAAATAGGAAGTGACGTATAAAGTTATGGATGGACTACCGACTGATCGATTTGAATTAAACGGCTAAAGCAACTTCTTTTGAAAGGGTGAAGTCACATATAAGAACGAAACAAAAACATAAAATGGATTTTGCTTGCTGATGTGTTTGATTTCTGCAAGCTTAAGTGTAGGTGGATACAATGTGTCATATGGTTTAAATTGATTGATTTATTCACAATTTAATGTTTAGGATTAATGTTTTTTAATGATAACTATTAGGATAGTTCTGAAATATCACTGATTGAATTAACACTTATGCTATAAGTAATTTTTCTGATCAGAATTTTGCATAACTTTTTTTAACTGTCCTCTTATTATCTCTCACACATAATTTCTATAAATTATAATCATTGCCTATATCCCTAGTATGGTTAGGAACTTAGTTATTCTAGTTCTAGATTTGGTTATACTATGAGAGAACTTTAACATCATATAAAAGGTGTTCAATTTTCCAAGAAATGAATTATTGCACCATCAAATCGTCCTTTTGAATTTCATATTCATCAATTTTAAGTCCATTTTCTAGTGTGTATTGGTTTAGACACTTTTTGTTCGCTTCAAAGTCTAAACTTGGCCGACCATGCATCTTTACAACCGTGGGGACAAATGAGATCTTTTAAATTTTAGAACATATTTGGTAAAAAGAAAGGAAAAATCAACAAAAAGAGTTTAGAGCATGACTAGACCTTGGTCTTTAAAGTAAATAAACATCGTGAAAGAGAGTTTTTTTTTTTTTTAATTTATTACTAAAATAGAATACAATCAAGCTTAATTACTAAAATAACCCAAAAAACTTGCATTTGAAACATGCATGTTTGGTTTGGATGTATGTGCATTTTGTATATGCAATACAACAACGCACCATGAGCATGCTCATTGTGCAAGACATGGGTGATGCTCATATTGTACGTACAAGACAGCTTTTTCATGATGGGGCGATGCACATGTTTGTTGTGCAAAACAGGATTAACATAAAAATTGCACATACGAGACAATGTACTTGCGAGTGAACTATATGTTTATTGTGCGTGACAATGTTGATGCATAGGTTATTTATGCAAGACAACTTAATTCACACTCTTGCACAATCCACATATTCACCGTGCGATTTGTTCATCTGCTTAATTCACATTTCCTACATATGAGTTTGGTGGTCTATTTTTGATAAATAATTTACCATGTATCTTATTTTAGTAATCATTTCTTTTAAAATGCTTAAACTGGCCTTTCACTTTTGTAAAAGAGTATTATATGCTCTAAAGATCTAGTTGCAAGAAAGGAAGTGTCAAAGTAAAAAAAAAAAAAAAAAAAAGGAGGATTTCTCACTTCATACTCTATTTCAAAACCATGGTGGAGTACATATATATAATTATATGGTGAAAATAATGAAAGTAGAATTATATTAAAAATGAGTAAATTATATTGAAAGGTCACAACGTTTGAGGATATGTTTTTTTGAGGTCATAATGTTTCGAATAGTCAAAAACAAGTCACAACGTTTAAACAAGTGGGTCAATTAAGTCACAATTGACACGTGTCAATAGAAGAAATATTTAAAAATTAAAACTTAGAAGATCTGACACATTATAATACGTACCAATTGTGATCTTGATTAACTCTCTTCTTTAAACTTTGTGACCTTTTCTTAACCATTCAAAAATATTGTGACAAAATAAACTTACTCCCTAAACGCTGTGACCGATTTCTAATCACTTGAAACATTCTAACCTCAAATAAACTTATTCTCAAATATTATGACCTTCCAGTATAACTTACACTTAAAAAAAAAAAAAAAGCCAAATATAAACTAATAAATATTTCCAAAATTGTATGCAGCAACAATACACCTATTTACTAATTGCAATCTAGAAGCCCTAATGTTAAGTCTTAAACACTTATTTCAAAATGAAACTACTCGATGCTTGCAATGTGCAGCTAGGCTTGTAAACGAGTACATATGTTCCTATTTATGAATGTTAAGAGCTCAATTAGAGAGGATGGTGTACATAGTAACTATTACCAATTAGCCAACAGACATAAACTAGAAATCCTTTTAATTAATTTATTACATGTTTTAATAATAATAACAACAAATTAAATGTTGTGAACATATGATAAGTATTAATTATATATGAAATAAATTTAAAACATTTATTTCTTATTTACATTTTTTCTCACCTTTTTCATTGTTTTTCCACTTTTTTTTTTTTTTTTTTTTGAGCACTCATCCTGCCCTTACCTAACAAGTTGGTAGGCCATAACGCTTGACCAAACCTAACCCGCCAGCCCTCAAGTTGGCATGCAGGTCATGACTCATACGATTAGGCTGGGCCAACGAGTCAAAGTTGGGTTGGTTCATAGTCCAACCTGACCTATGCTGAAGTTTACCACAAACAAGCTAAAGTCCTAAGATTTCTCATCAACTTTCCGTTGATATTTCATCTTGTAATTTTAGTGATATTTTTTTAGGGATAACGCATACATTACCTTATAGCTATGACCATAAACAAATCAAAACAACATATTGCTTTACCTCAACTTAACTTTTTTAGCTCAATCTCGACTCAAAAGTCAAAACAACAATGAATAAACTCAAGTTTGCCTCAATTAAACTCATTTAAATTCACTTTACATAATATATATTCATTCATCAAAATAATATTAATATACAAACTCAATTCAAACTTATTTAATATTTATACTCAACTCAAACTCAATTAAACTTACAAATTATTTGTTAGATAAATCTTTTTATTTTTTATTTTATTATTCATTCATTCATTTACTTATTTTGTGAGGGTAAGGGGGGTGGGGTGTAAAGATTAATCTTACAAAGTAATTAAGCTAAAAAAAGGAAAATTCAAACAAAAAATTATTCAAATAGTTTGAACTCAAGCTTCACTCGATTATTCTTGATTTAAACTCAATAAATATCAAGTCTAACTCAAATAATTTATAAGTAATTTGACTTAATATGCACATTTACCTTTAACATAGGAAAAATTTAGGAAGAAAATTTTTTTCTGCCTTTTTTTTCCGTGGTTATAATAACACAGCCACTAAGGATTAGTACAATGTGGAGAATCGAACTTGATCAGGATCAGATGCCACTAGGTTGCATTACATCGGTAATTTAGAAAGAGATGTTAGCACAGAGAAAGGAAAGTGGGCCTGAGCTTACGGCCCTTTTCACCGGGACGATGAGATTAACCTCCCGCACAACTTTTTTTTGGCCGTTAAATCTCCCGCACAATTAAGCGGAAAAAATACAGCAATCCTAAATAGGGCCAATGAAACTCTTAGATTCATTCAAACCGCTTTGGCAGGTAAGAATAAGAGTAAGGGCATACCAAGCCCCTTTCATTTTATGATATCAACGAACATAACCCATCAACCTACCACCATGAGTCGCGCCATTGGATACTAAACTGATGTTTATGCAAGCTTCATATAAAACTAAGCCATTTTTTTGCCAAAAATAAATAAATAAAAACTAAATCGTCATTCCAGAACGGCCCAGAATTTATCAAAGCCTCGAAACTCGGGCATGATTTCAAATGGTCTGGAATCCACCAAAGCTTAAGGATTAAAATGAATCAAACTAATTACATGTATGCAATTTTGAATGGCTGCATCAAAGCTGAACTAAGCAAATAAAAAAACAGTTCATCTAAAATTTTTGGGGATCTTTTCTGTTAAAAGTTAGTACCTTAATCATCTAATTTAAAAGTTTAATTTTATAGATATAATGTGAGCTATTATATTTATTATTTAACACTTTCCTCATTTAAGAACCGAACTTTTGATTTTAAATGAGACCCATCAAGTGTATGACTTAAATTTTTAAAACGGTTACGTTGAGTGTGCAATGATTCGAACTCTTGATCTGATACCATATTAAGGTTAGCATCATAACTATCTAATCTAAAAATTTACGCTTGTAGATATGATGTAGACTATTATATTTATTATTAACATTTTCAACATTGAATCCTTGTCATCAACATTTTTTTTTTTTTTTTGCCCAATTGTCATCAACAATTATAACAGAAACACAAGGCCGGCCACAAACCATGTTCTTTTTCCATCATTATTTGTCATAAACAAGCAAGTCCAACCAAATAAAAGCAATGTTGGAAATTTTTGTCTCTTCACCAGAAGTGATTGTTTGAGACAAGAAACAGAAAAATCAAAAAGACTTCCCCCCTCCCTCTAAATGGAAAAGGCCACGATAACACTGGTGGATAATGATTATTTGACAAGATTGGTAATCTTTCATCCTGTCGAACTTTTGGCATGCTGGGAACTCCAGAAAACACTAGGAACAACGCACAGAAAACAGCTTGCACCCGTCTTCATTCATTAATTTATTTTCCAAATTGTATCTTCTTTTTTATTCTTTAATTAGCATTCCCCCAACACCACCCACCCACCCACCCCGGAGATACCATCCCATTACTATCCCCTGATCATACCAATATCAGCTACACCGAGGAAACCAAAATTAAAATAAACATGAAAAACAGTGTGAAATGAATGAACTCAAACTCTTGCCACCAACCACTTTCATTGCTGTGAAACTAAGAGTACAAGATAATCAATGAACATATATTGAGCTGGTGAACATTTCTAAGATATTTCTATTTGGTAAGAGGGTAAAAAGGCATCTAAGTAACATTATCGTGAATTTCTATAGGGCGGAGGCGGCATGATACAAAACTAAGATAGTGAGGACAGCTCATGGGAATACCTTGGGAAGACTAGGAACCTCGTGTACCATCTACAATAGCGGTGCAGGCTTCTATCTTCCTTTTTGAGGTGTCTCCAACCATGACCTGCTGAAAAAAAAAAAAACAATATGCTTGAATGAGCATACATATCTATTTGAAAAAGTGGAAGAAATGACAAAAAAATGGGTTTTATAACAGGATAAATACTTCATAAATAAGATGTCGATGGACTTCACCAATTACCATTTTGACTTTGTTCGATTTACATGTTGGCCGTAGTCTTCAAACAATGCACGCAATAATTTTATTATCTATTGCATATAATCATATCAGGTTGAAGGTCCCACTTAATCACACACCAATTTTTATTGACTATAATGACTACAAATTTTGAAGAAATTAGAAAACACAATTCAAGCAGAAAAGCAAGTGCTACCTGCAGAGTCAACGCCTTGGTCTGGGCTTGCAGCGAAATTCAGCCATAAGTGCTATGTGATCGGAAGACCATTCTGGAGAAGGAAGTGCTGTATCTTTCCTCAAGCTATCCTCATCCAACAGCTCAAGTAAAGACTCCACACTTAGAGAATCCGCTAGATCCATGAAACTGTATTTGGTAAGTAAAGAATACAACACAAATGCATTTTCACGACAAACTTCCAAAGACGTTGCATTACTGCAGGAGGTGAAGCCCAAAAGAACTGCATAGATGTGTGTAAAAAGGATACCAACCAGTGTAAAATATGTAATCTAAGGTGCCAATGAAATCTCTGGTGCAATTAGTAAACAGTGGTTCGTTGGTTGCAGGATCCATCCTCCTCCTCTGCTGCTCCAGACCTGGACCAACCCCAATTCTTGCAAAGGATGAGTAAGCACTGACCTGTTACATGCATATTGATAGTCATAAGTACCAATGTCAACTGGATCTAAGTAATCAGAAATCACTTGATGAGCTTTACGAATGAAATTATCTAGAGGATATCATTTTTGAATGTCTAGTCTGGAAGAGATCTTACCAGGGGCAACTGGTGAGTCAGCTTTCCAGGGGGGCGCAAGATCCCTAAGGGATCAACGACTAAATCAGGATGCAAGGGATCGACTTTTCCCATTGCAAGAAGGGCATGAGGAGCACTGCAGCAAAATTAACAATATTGTTTAAAATAAACAATAAATGGCACTTCAAGCATCACCCCATATGAGATATCAACATCAGCTCAATTAGGTTATATATCATTATCAACCAATCCAGAGTGGGGTGAGTGACAAACCTTCCAGGAAGTGAATTGAAGTCTCCACACACCAACATTGGAATATCAGCACTGGCAGCTATTTTCTCCAACCCTTTTAAAAGGGTATGAACCTAATAGGTGCATCCAAAAACAAGAATAAACTTAAACCGGGCTATTATCTGGAACCACGAACACAAGAAGATATATTAATTAAAAATTAGAAAAGATGCTTACCTGCCAAAGCTTCACATCCTTCAGATCCTGGTGGACATTCACATGGGTATTGGCCTATATCAATGACCAAACAAAAAAAATAACATATAAATAAAATAAAAAGACACAGAAATATGGTACATGATCATGTTTTGCCCTTCTTACACATCCACATATATGGGGAAAAAAAATTAGCGAAACCACATCAACAGGAATAAAGATACAAAACATACCCCTTACTCAAAAATATACACCACCGTACTCCATCATAAAATGTACATGGATGTTTGTGTTTAATATTAGAAGCAAAAATTGCACCTGTGTTCCTAATCCTGAAAGCTCTCACATATTATATAAATTTATACAACACACCCCACAGCTGAATTCATTAATGTAATTTTATTATGACTAATTTTGATTTAACCAAAAGCATTCACAAATCATATGCATTTTGTAAAGGGGTGAAGGGACTGAAGAAATGAATCCTTTGATCTAATAGAGCTTCACCAAATACAAACAGAGCTTAACTTGGAATTTTGTTACCATGGTTTAAGATACTCTAGTGGTCCTTAGGTCCTTGCATCATAACTATCATCAATATTGCCAGGATAGAAAATTATGAATATTCTGAAATAGAAAGAAAAGAACACATCCAACGGAAGTTAAGCTAATTTAGCAGTCTCCTGATTATCCCAAAGGCAACAGGTTGTATGCAATGCTTGCTGACGATTGACCCTTAACTTTCCTTCTATTATAAATTTCCCTCACTATTTCAGTTGGTAAGTTAATTTGATGGTAGGATCTACATGTAAAAGTTTTTTATTCAATTAGTTAAAGCTAGCAGAAGGTAGGTGGTTTGAAATGGCTGAAAATTTTAGATGTTTAATTGATCAAGCTTTATGATAATTACCCATAATTGATTGGATAAATTGATTTTACAAGTTCTCTTGCTGTGATTAAACGGCTTTATCATAATATTAAAACTCAAGCAGGATTATCCCTCCTTAGTCCTTACATAGAAATTGTAACTCAAGGACTTTTAGGATACTAAATCTTCTCTTTTTGGGATTTTAGGTTTCTTTTCATGCTTATGATTTTCCTTATGGCACTTCTTCTAATTTTTCACATTTTTGTTGGATGTATGTATTAAATTCCCAGTTTATGTTATTAAATAACCATTCCCAACCCCCCACCCCAAAAAAAGGAGGGAAAGCATGCTACTGACACATTTATTTACTCTTGGAAATCGTAATTGAGCAAGCAGGTCTAAATTAAAGTTTTATTCTTTTTTTTTCCCACCACTATGGAGAGAGATGAGGGGTTTCCAGACCTGCTTGTACAATTACAACCTCCAGAAGTTTTATATAAAATTTTATGATTAAAATTTACCATTAAACATCAACGCAATTTTTTGAATTTAATATAAAAATTGTCAACATGATTGTACACAAAATTTATGAGGCACGTCCAGTGTTTCATTTGATCTCAGGCTGGTTTCAATGCAGAATGACTCCATACCCTCCACCTCCAACCCAATGGAAAAAACCTCAACACAACAGTGAAAAACTCCTACCCAGGTGCTAACTTCCCCCAAACACACACACATTTGTCCACATGCAGTTGCTTGATAAGCCCTCAGCATAGCCTAAAACATATCTGCCTTGTCATTTGCAGTCAACAGCAGCTACCACATAATGCCTTTTTCAGGGTAAATACTACTATACCCGCCTAGTCCAAATAGAAGGAATAAGGCTCAAATGTTGTACTACTGGATAATGCTCAATACTGGCAGTGAAATTTATTATAGCAGCAGAACTTGAATTCTGCTATTCCTCTATTTATTGAGTAAACAGAATCCTTACCACACAAAGCAGCTGCCGTTTCCCAGGATTCTCAATTCCATGATTACTGAACTTTGCTTCAAGAACAGCTATGAGGGCTATATTATCCTGTTGATGGGACAAAAGAAGACAACTTGGTTATAATTGGAAATGATTGAAATTGAGCTTTATGTTATAAGGGTAACTAAATTTTTGGGATTTTCAGCCACCTTAACCAATCTATGCAGTGCAGTTTTCTGTTGTGTACTAGGAAGTAATGCATCTGTCAAAGACTGAGCAGCTTTATTGAATTCAACCTGCATTCACACGTTACTGGTTTGTTCACATTATATGGGGAAGATGAAACTGCAAATCACGATGGACAACCCAACCTCATATTTTTTGACATGAGAAAATCTATCTCTACGGAAAAAAGTTGCACATCCATCTATGCTATTCATGCTTCCACTGTAGACCTGAAAACCAAACCATATACATTACTACAGAAAGTTCATGGGAGCTAATCCCAATTGCAGTATGAGTTTCTAGATCACCTCATTTGTCTTTCTCTTGAATAAAGCTTCATAACCATGCTTTTCAAGTTCTGGAGCAAAAAATTCCTCAAAATGATCACTCTGAACCTGCAAAGAAGCACCATATACAGGCTGAGTGCTCTCTCATACAACATAAGTTAATTATCAGCAGCACATACTTCTATTTGTATCCGTTTTGAGGTAAAAATTAACCGCCTATGAGTTGCCCAATGTTTAGTTATGTAAAAGAATACAAGCACCAGTCAAGTCCCTTCCTTTTCTATTGAATTTCGGAACAAAGGGTAGCTGACTAAAAATTCTAAACCTATTATTCAAATGTCATCACAAGTTCACAACTATGCAACTGTGCATCTGTGTGAAACACATTCTAGAGTATGATCGAGCCAACTTTCTAGAGAAGAAATGAATACATCAGACACATTGCTCGCCTGCAAGGTCACATCAGCATAATGGAGAATTGGTAATATTGACAGAAAGGGGAAGTTAAACAGCAGGTAAGAACTAAGAATAAACATTTTACACATACTAATGTCATAAAGGGGTCGTTCAAGCTAGCTGACCTTTGCTGATTTCACAGACCCATCAAGCTTGTGTAAACAGTTATCCAATTGGAGAAAACACAGCTTGCAGAGTGGTCCAAAAAATGAGATAACAACTATCAGACATTAAAGAGTTAAAATGAATAAAGTACCTCCTGAAGACAAACAATATCTGCACGATAACCAACTATTTCTCGCAACAGATTTTGTCGGCGATATGGCCATGAAAGAGCCCAAGAAGGGCAATAACCATATAACTCACTTGAGGCATACATATCAGCTAAAATGTTGTATGATAGCACAGTAAAGTTTCCTGACGAAACACGGCCATCCAGATCTACGTGTCCCATCATGTCAACTCCATGGATGGGAATCATTGTTCGTGGACAGGGTGAAGGAGCAGGAATTACACGAGACGTGAGTATAGTGTTAACATGTCCAACAGGGAGTTTTGTCTCTGCATCAACCACTGCACACTCAAATTTAAGAACATGACCGATGTCATCAGCTGTTGGTGTATAAGTTTTAGACCGTCCAACTTCAAACCAAGTCTCACCACCACTCCTCTGTGTGGCTGATGAAGGATATAGAGGAACTGATCCATTTGACAAATTGGAATTAGATATAGAACTTGTTAAGTTACTGCTGATAACTCCAGATCCTGAGCTGTTGAAGCGTCCAAATAACTCTTCATCCTCATTCCCATTTTCATTCACAGCACTGGCAGCACGGTCATGCAAAACACGATGATGCTGCCATGCATCCGAGAAGCACTTTGGAGAACAGTGGTAGCTTCTGGCTACAGGAATTTTGGCCTTAAGGCAGCCCAGGCATTGTAAAGTTGCTTGCTCGGATGGGTGTACACTGCAGATGGTAACCTTCTTATCACTTTGTACTCTATACCTGCAGGGCAGAGTCATTCCATTACATGGCCAGCAAATTTAGAATATGGTAGATCAGGGTTTCAGGAATCTGCTTAATTGAAATAAATTATAATGATTCTAACAATGATTTGATATCATGTCAGACGAAGACAGGGCACTGAGGTTAAAAACACCAAATAAGCCAACAGCAGAACGCAAAGCAAAATTGCACGGTATATCTATAGTGCCAGAGACCACAACCTTCCAACCTGCTCATAGGGAAATGATGTTTCAACATCTAAATGACACAAAACTCCACATATGAATTATCTACTACTTTAACCCCTTGTCTAGACTCCTGAAACCCCCATGACACAAGCAATAAAAACCGACCAACCAAATAAGTGGAAACTTATTACATTTCAGTTCCATCAGCTTGTATTCAAAATTATTAATTTTAATCAATCGATAATTTACATTTTGTTATGATCTTTGAAAGTAGAAATTTGTATTGTAAAAGCTTATAAGTGAAACTGGATGGACCACAATGGAGTATAATGACAAAATGAGCCTTCTATCAGATTAAAAACTCTAGATGACAATTTATGGCAAACGTTACCATACAGAATACTAATCACACGTAATCTCCATCTTAAGTGAAAAAACCGACGGATGCACACGGCAAAAAACCAGTCTTATGTGGGAATAGTTTTTGCACCAAAAGAGCAATTATGCCAATAAAAGTAATATTGTCTATGCTAAAGCAGCTTCTAATCTGAGCAAAAGATACTGAACTGCTTCGAGAAGAACATGCGAGGCTTTTCAATACATCGAGAAGCAATTTAAGAATCCTGAATAATATGACCTATTTATACACAAAGCTACTTGTATATGCATTTGCCTATCCTTTTCATCTCTCTCTACTGAAAAATGGTACAAGCCCCAACTAAACTAAATAACATTAATACTCTGCTCAAATGCATAGTATATACACTGCAAAACCCGAATCACGGATAATAAGATTGAGACGAAATAGAGTGGACTGACCATTTATATCTCAAGAAGTAGCCATCAATGGGAGCGGAATCGGGGACATCATCGGTACTAATGGACTTATCAGGACGGCGAACAAGCACGTAAGGCGTGAGTTCACAGCCAACAATTGGAATATCAGAAGGCAAATGCACACGAAGCACACTCAGCATTCTTCAATTTCAACCAAAAAAAGAAGCAGAAGAAGAAAGAAAATTCTAAATCAAAATAACACTACAACAATTCAATCCAATCCAATCGAAACGTCAATTAGTTTCTTTTTTCTTGTATCATCTACAGGAGGAGGAAGAGGAGGAGGATCCGCCATTTACATTTATTACTATTCTACTCACTTGTTGACTTTAGACATTGGTACATTATTCATCTAAATCAGCCCCTTTTTGAAACCCTAGAACTAAAATCGCAAAGGTGGAGATCTTTAAGGAGAAGAACATGCAGAGTGACGTGGACTTGGGAGCAAGTAGGGTATCAGTCAATGGATGAGGAAGTCGGAGATTAGGGTTTAGAATGTGAAAGAAGAGAGAAGAAAGAGTAAATGTCCCTGGGTATGTGTGTGTGGAAGGAAGAGAGAGAGAGAGAGAGAGAGAGTGGTAGTAGTTAGAGAGAGAGAGAGAAAGATAGTAGACAGGATTTGTTGAGTGAGTATTATTGTTAGATAATATATAATATGATACGATGATTATGGTGTCCCCAAGGTGGTCGTGGTGGTGTTACGTGGTGGTGGTCGTGGCGGCTTTCAGTTCCGTTTATTCGGGGACGGTAATTATTAACGCCGATTTGGCTATTGCTTGTCGGAAATTTCTTTTTTTTTTTCATTTGTCATTGATTTTTTTTTTAATTCACCATTTCATATTTCATACGGAAAATACTAAAAATTTAGGATGATATTAAAATATGTGCCTAAACAATTATTGGTTTTTTTTTTTTAATTTTATGCTGTAATATATGAATTGGTAAAGGTTACATCTAATTAGATTTTTACTTGTAAATTTTTTATAACTGTTAAAAGTTTAAAATTGTTAGATGCATATGTCAATAAATTTGCATTTATTAAACTTGCTTCTCTCTTCATTTATAAATATATATATATATATATATTATGACTAGCTAGAACTTTTTATTCAATAAAAAAAGACCATCTTATTACCCTTTATCCAATAGTACGAGAATATTATATGAATAATATAGTTTTTAAAGAAAATTACAAAATCAAATTATGAAAAAAATTATAGAAATAGTATCGTTGTATCGTATTTTGGAAGTGCGATACAATTTTTTTAAATTACACGAGGATCGCATATTCATGTAATTATTAAATATGTATCGCATGACCAACATGCGATACACCTTTCGACTTATATCGCATATTAGTTATGCTATATACATATTTTCACAAATTTATCTGAATAAATCTCTATATCGCATGATAGAATTGCGATATTTGTGTAAATTCTTGTGTCTCATCTTCAACATGCGATATAACAATAGTAGTTTTGTAATTTTTTTCTCCAATTTATATTTATGTAATTTTTTTCCTCAAAAACATTAGACATGTCTTTCACTCCCAATAGTACTATAGGCATTAATATTAAACAAGCTTATTAATTTTTTTATAGTGTTTGATTTTTCTATTGGGTTTTAGTTTAGTCCAAAATCCCACCTAAAGCCTAAGGTTTTGAATTCAATTCTAAAAAAAAAAATTATTAACCAAACCTATTAGAAAACCCATAATGATCTACCAAATCATATTTCGACTCGACTATTGTACAACTATTTTGTTGTTGCTATTCACTTCATTATTATAACAATTTTATTATAGCATTATCTCTTGTAAAGAGATGTTATATTATTTAATTGATTGTAATAATGATTCCAAAAGAATCGCTATTAAAAAAAAAATGATCATTGATTACCCATACTTATTAATTAAATCTTTGTTCTCCCTAAAATACCTCTTTAGATAAAAATTTAACAAAATCCTAGTACAACTCTATTTTTTTCCTCAATACTAGCAATTCTATCAGGATCTTATTCATTCAACAAAAAAAATGAGGCAGTTAAGATTTTATATTTGTGCATTAACCTATCTAATACATAACAAATTGAAGAACTTTGCTAACAATATGCTTTATTGGGCATTAATTTTATGAAAAATTGTAAATATGACTATCATGATATGTTCTTAATATATTTATCTTTAAGATTGGGGGATTTGTCTTGAATTTTTAAAAACATACTTCTAAAATATAAATAGTCACTGGCAAAAAAAGAAAAAAATATATATAAATAGTCATTTAACCCTTTTTTTTTTTTCAGTCATTTAACCCTTATCGATTATAATAAAAAGGGACAGTGTCATAAATGATACTTGAATTTTGTAAAATATGCAATTAAATATCTAAATTTTTTAAGCACTACATTAATCAATTCTAAAGTTTAGATATTTAATTACATATTTTGTCTATTCGTGACATTAATCATGCAAAAAAGTAATATTAATCCACATTAGAATATAAAAAGGGGTAAAATTATTCTTTATTCTTCAATATATTGTCATGATTAATGCCCCAACTCGATCGGTGTGCTATCGCTTTTTCTACTATGTGATTGATTCAATAAGAGGATGTCTTAATTCAGATCTAAAGATTTACAATTGGTTCTCATCAACAAATAAAAACTTGCACAAATTTATTTTCACATTTAGGTTTTTTCTTTTTTTTTTTTTTTTTGTTTGTTGTGTTTCCAATATGGGATCTTTTCCAGCTATAGTGGTAGATTTCATTTCGCGATTGTGGTGTAATCATTTATGAGTCATTGTAACTCATTTTTATCTAAGAAATGTGTCCATTTTTTATTGGATCTTTAAATCCCCATTTTTTTTCAATGTAATATGTTATTACTGTATGTATTTGTATTTTGATATGCGCTTCAATGAATAAATTTCATTTCTCTAGCTAAATAAAAAAAAAAACCTTTAAAAGTGTCACACCCGCCCGCACGACAGTGTGATGACATGGTGAAAGGCATTCCCTGATAAAAGTAGATAGGGGAGACGAAAGACATAGGTTTGGGGTTCAACTCCTGAAAGCTACAGCTAGGGTAAATTCTGCTTTTGTGTAACAATACCCGAGTAATGCTCTAGTTACGCTTGAGGGGACTCTAGATAGAGGCCAGTGTTCCTAGCATTACACTGCCATGCTGCGAGTGGAGTCCAAAGCCCCCCAAGGCAACTCTTTCAAGGTACTACTTAGATATTATTACTCCAAGGAGAATTAACCTTACTCAATTGGTGAAAGGCGCTCCCGACTAAAAGTAGATGGGGGAGACAAAAGTCCTTGGTTTTGGGTTCGATCTTGTAAGCTGCAACTAGAGGGCCCATTCTCCTAGAGAGTAACAATACCTAAATAGTGCCTTGAGAAAGTTACCTTAGAGGCTTTGGATGGGGGTCAGTGCTCTAGCATCACACCGTCGTTGCGGACAGGGTATGACAAAAAGTATAGTATTTAACCCCCTAAACTATAAGCAATTTACAAGTCTAGGACATCATATCCAATTTCTATACAAATGTTGTACAAAAAAGTACACTTGAAATAGTACAAAAATTGTACTTTTATAGAGAAGTATAAAATCAAAACATACTAAATGATACTCAAGAGTAGAGGTGAATTAGGTATTTAACTTAAAAAGTACAAACAATTATTTTTCATGTAATAGATTAGATTAAGCTTTTTAACAGCAGTTGATATAACAAAGTAGATAATAGTATGGAATATAAAAGAGATAGGGATAGAGAAATTTAGCTAAGGTTTAACGTAGAGTTCAGCCCACTTCCTACTCTCTATGATCCACAAATGACTTCAACGAAGACTTACAACCACTTTATTTATCACCAACAAAAATACACGCCCAAGATGAGCAATACACAAGTTACAACACTTCAGGAAATAGAATATTTCCTTCATTCACTAGATACTCTTTTTAGATTTACAAATATGGGAATAGAGCACTAAAATGATTTTCTCTCTCTTACTTAAGATTTATAAATAATGAATAAAAAAACTGAAAGTTAAGTAAGAAAACTCGATTTGTTTATTTGCAAATGAAGACTCACTTGAAAAAAAATTAAAATCTCTATGTAAAAGAGTATTTATAGTTTTCAAAAATTAAATGCCTGTTGCAGATAACGTCTGTTGACGAACAACAATTAATGCACGCAATAGTTAGATTTAATCGTCACTGACTTGCCGATCTGCAGTACATAGGCTCGCCAATCCAAGGTCTTCATATGTTGTGCCTTAAGTTGTGTTTTGTCACTCCTTGGTTTTGGGCTCAATTGCTTCAAGTTCTTTTAGTTCATTAAACCGGCTCATCAGTGTGAGGAAAACATATGTTACACCCCAAGCTTACCTCTTCGTGCCTTTAGTTGACTCTTGATTTAAGGCTAAACTATCTAATGCTTTTGAAAAAGCTAGACCAGCTTGCCGGTGCTAAACCTGTAAACACAAACAGAGTACACACAGCATAGATTTCTATAATCATATTCTATCAAACAGAATTATGTGAGGTGTGATTTATAAAATCTTTCATAACTTTTGTTCTCATCAAAATTATATTTAAAATAATTCATTTTAACAATCTCCCTCATTTTGATGGGGGCAAATAGTTATGAAAAAAAGTCTTTTTGAAACTTCAATGCCCCTCAATAAAAAGCTCACCCATATTTTTGTAATACCAATAATAAATTAAGAACTTTAGACCAATTTACCAAGCATAATGTTGAACTTGAGAGTTCAATGTGAATTTTGACGAGACAACTTAATGCACAATTAACTATTTATTTATTGTAAACTACACTTAATTAATCAAATATATACGTGCATACTTTGTGTGTGTTTATGCGTGTTTTCTGCAGGTTTTAGTAGGAACAGTGATTGTTGAGGGAAGCCATAACAGTTAATTGAGGTGCAATAAAGCTAAAGGCTCGACAAGCTCAAAGAACGCGCAAATAGTGGTTGAGGGGTTGATTGAGGCCTAGACAATCAAGTGATCAAAATGCGATATGTTAAAGTCTAAGCGCGAAAAGGCAAAGGAGAAAATAAACTTGTTGAGGGTAAAGTTTTGGATTCAACGTGCCAAAAAATTGAGGGTTAACTAGTACAAATAAAAGACTCAACAAAGCTTAAGGAAGCAAACAATGGCATCGATGGTCATGCCGAGGCCTCTACGTATTCAAGTTTAGGGCACGATAGCTCAAAATTTAAGCCTTGAAGAAGAGCACGTGTGAAAGGTATCGAGAGCTAAGTTTGGGCACGATAATTAAGGTACAACAACTATTTTGAGGCACGATGGCTTAAAATATGAGGTTGATGTGGTAAGAAAATAGTCGTTGCAGTGCATTTAATGCTTGGTAGGTTATAGACGTAGTATCTAATGAACTTTTGAATTTCAAAGGCTTTTTATATATAAAGTCCAAAAGACCAACAAGAAGAAAAAGTGTGGGAAGTGAGAAAAAAAGTGCTAAAATTTTTTACGAGCTCTTCATTGCAATCAAACAAAACTTTTATTTTTCTTATTCTCTTGTACATTAAATTTGAAAATATTTATATATAAAGAGAAACACTCTAAAACTCTATTCTTATCTTTGCTATCTATCTAAGAGCTTTCTAGATAGAGAAAGGAAATAATTCATTACATTTATATGTTGTTATCTATTATATTGCTTAGCTTGAGCATTATTTTGTGAGAAATACAAGTCGTGGTGAATACCTCGATTGAGGCATTAGTGGACCATAGAGAGTAGGAAAATGGCCAAACTCTACGTTAAAATATTGGCTTGATTTTCTCTGTCCCTATCTCTTTAAATTATGCATTATATCTTTTGTATAAGTTAACTAATGTAAATCCTTTTTTATCTGTTTTTTTAATTAATTATTTCAAAATTTTGGGCAAATACTTAATCACTCCCCTCCCTTGAGTATTCTTAGTGTATTTTCAATAGGTATCAGAGCCAGTCTCTATTGTTTTGTGCTTAATTTGTTGAACTTGAGTATTTAATATGAATTTTGATGAGACAATATAATACACAATTAATAATTTATCTATTATAAACTACACTTAATTATTCATAAATATATATAGTTTTGTGCATGTTTGTGAAGTTTTTCTATAGATTTTTAGCAAAACAGGGGCATGTCGAAGGCAAAACAAGAGCACATCGAGGGCAAAACAAGAGCATGTCGAGGGTTAAATTTAAGCCTTGATATATCAAGAGTTTAGGGCTCAACGTGCCAAAAAGTTGAGGCTCGGCAAAGCTAAAGAAGCAAATAGTGCTATCGAGGGTCAAGTTTAGGGCTCGACTTGTTGGAGTTTAGGGCTCGACAATTCAAATTTTGAATCTTGACAAAGCATGCATATAAGAAACTATCAAGGGCAAAGTTTGGGCACAACAAGTGAGACGTGACAACTGCTTCGAGGCACAAAGCCTTAAAAATGAGGCTGATGTGGCAAGAAAAGAGTTGTTGGAGTGCATTTAATGCTTGGCAAGTTATATATGTTGTGACTAACTGACTTTTGAATTTCAAAAGTTATTTATATACAAAGTTCAAATGACCAACATGGAAGAACGAACTGCAAAAAAACATTTACGAGCTCTTCATTACGATCAAACAAATTCTTTTTCTTTTTTCTTTCGTATGTAATATTTGCAAATTAGTAAGAGAGAGAAAATATACTCTGGTGCTTAGTTTATATTTATTTCTATTCATATAAAAACACTTAGAGAGAGAAAGGAAATATTTTATATCTTGTGGGTATAATATTGCTCGTTTTAAGTCAACTCTTTGATATCAATATAGTGGTGGTGAAACCTTGAAAGAGGCAATTGGTGGACCGAGAAGAGTAGACAAAGGGTTGAACTCCACGTTAAATCTTGTAGCTTGATTTTTCTCTATCCCTCTCTTTTATTTTGTATATTCTCTTTATTGTTTATTTATCTGCTGCAAACCCTTTTATTTTTAATTTTGTTTTCAAATTTAATTATTTTTATTTTTTGGGCAAATACTGAATTCACCCTCCTTCTTAAGTATTCCTAGTGCATAATAGAGTAAAGATAATGTCATCTAATACACTATGATTTCTTGAGAGGCAATCAATGAACAGACCCCCATTTCTAAATGGGGGTAACTACACCTACTGGAAGTGTAGGAGAAAAATATTTTTAAAATCTCAAAACAAATTGGTATAGAATGTTACTGAAAATGAACCTTTTAAAATTAAAGGAAAATCAGAAGTGGATTATTCAGAAAATGATTGGGAAAACACGATTTTAACAAATTGCAATGAATATTTTACATTGTGAATTAAATGAAAGTGATTTTAATTGAATTTGTACATGTTCTTTTGTAAAAGAAATATGGGATGAGCTAGAAAAGACCTATGAAGGAACATCTAGAGTTAGAGTTACCAAAATAAGCCTTTTATGCTATGAATTTGAAAATTTTAAAATGCTCCTAAATGAAACTATTGATGAGATGCACAATAGATTTATTAAAATAATAAATCCTCTAAGTGTGCTTAGGAAGAAATTTACTAATCTGAAAATTAATTATAAACTTCTCTAGTCACTTCCAAAAGATTGGAAAGCTAAGAGGATAACAATAGAGGAAGCTCAAGATCTAAGTGCCTTAATCAAGGAAGAGTTTGTTGGTGCACTCAGAACCCATGAGTTCATCAAGAAACAAGGCAAAAAAAGCAACAAGAAAGCTATTGCCTTGAAAGCCACAAGATAATAATCAAACGATGAAGAAGGAGAGGATAAACAAGAGAATCTCGTCTTGATAGCCAAGAAGCTCAGAAAATTCATGAGGCCAAAAACAAGAAGATGAAGGATGACAACAGCTCATCCAAGCACAAGAGAAATGATGTGATCATATGCTATAATCGACAAAAACCAAGACACATCCAGCAGTATTGCCCACTGCTTAAAAAGAGATCGAAGAAGGAGAAGAAGAAAGCACACATGGCAACTTAGAGCGTGAGAACTCATCAAACTTAGATGATGAGAATGTATACTTCTAGCCTTAGACAATGAGGCATCATCTCCTTGTTCTCCTTCTTATAGTGAATTGCATGCTATGCATGAAAAAGTTTGTTGTAAAATTGTTGAAAGCTAAAAAGAAAAACAACATACTAAGGAATTTAATGACAGAAGTTGGAGAGCTTTTTAGACTGAACATGAAGAAGTTAAGTCTGATAATGAAAGCCTAAACATTGAGATAAACAGTCTAAAAATAGAGAATGAAAAGATGAATATTAAATTTAAAAATTTGAAAAGAAAAAATAATGAATTAAAAGAAGTAAATGAGAAACTAAAGATTGAAAATGATCTGCTAGATGTTGAAATCAAAACCATAAAAGATAATAATATTGCATGTGCTAATAGTTATAGTAATGAAATCATTAAAGAGTTGGAATTTTTGAAAAATGTATATAAAACTTTGAAAATCAGCTTGGATGATTCAATGGATACTATAGCTAAGTTTATAAATGGAAAGAAAAATTTGAACACACTTCTTGGGAGCCAAAAGTGTGATTCAAATAAATTTGGAATTGGCTATGGTGGACAAAATAATTGCAAGTCCCATAAAACTAAATTTGTTAAAGCTACTTACGGGACATGTAATTATTGTGGCAAAGTAGGTCATATTGCACATAACTGAACAATAAGAAAATCTGTAAATTTGAATCACAAAAACAATCTTATATAGGTTCCTAAAAGAGAAATTTTTATTCCTCCTAACAGAAAAGGATCCAAAATAAAATGGGTACCAAAAAAGTAATAATTTATCTTGCAAGAATCCTCAAGTGGCAATAACAAATGGTACTTGGATAGTAGATGTTCAAGTCATATGACACGAGATGTGTCTAACTTCATATCACTTGACTTGAGGGATTATGGGGGGTTACCTTTAGGGATAACAGAAAATCTATAGTCCTAGGTGAAGGTAACATTCCCATAAACCAAGATTTAATATTAAAAATGTTTTGTTTGTTGATAATTTAAAACATAACTTGTTTAGTATTAGACAATTGTGTGACAATGGGTTTAAAGTAACATTTTATGCTAAAAAGTGTTCTATTGAAAAAATTGACAATAACCAAGCATGTTTTAAAGGAGATTAGACAAGGGAATATTTACAAAATCAATTTAGATGATTTTAAATCTTCAAATAAAACTTTTCTATATTCTGAAGTGACAATAGTTGGCTATAACATAGAAAACTAGGACATGCCAGCATGGACATTATTTCAAAACTTGTTAAAAAGGAACCTGTCAAAGGTTTACCAAAGTTAAATTTTCAAAAGGATAAGATCTGCCATACATGTTAAAAAGAAAAGTAAACTAAGACTTCTTTTAAGTCAAAAGATGTTATTTCCACATCTAGGCCATTAAAACTATTGCATATGGATATATTTTGTTCTACCTAAATCTCAAGTTTGGGAGGAAAAAAATACACTTTGGTTATTGTTGATGATTTTACTAAATACACATGGACCTTCTTCCTTACATCTAAAGACGAAACCTGATGCGTTGGATCTTTAAGTTTTAAATTTATAATCTAATTAATTCTATACCCACACAAGGCAGTGCACCTATCGTGCAAGATAGAAATTAACTCGGATATTGTCCTAAGAATTTATGTGCAACTACTAGTAATAACCCGTTAACTATTATCTAGCCGAATCAATTGAGAGATAAATACTAACTTTCTATTGATTATAATTAAAAGCAAGCCCAAAAACCTTAGATGAAAGATAAGCACAATTTTCTCAAGATAATCAATTCAAAAACAATGCCCTTAGTTTTGGTTAACCCTGGCCTCCCTCATCTTTAAAGATAGATTCAATTGAATGAAACTCAATCTTAAACTATCGGGTTTCTCAAATAGATTAATCACTCTCTTCAAGTTAATTAACCCCTAACCCTAATTGCAAAAGTGGGAATTCCTTCCTTCACAATTATCAATTTAGAATAGCATGAAGATTATGAACCCTAATTGATAGAA
This sequence comes from Combretum micranthum, assembly GCA_024138025.1. Taxonomy (NCBI): domain Eukaryota; kingdom Viridiplantae; phylum Streptophyta; class Magnoliopsida; order Myrtales; family Combretaceae; genus Combretum; species Combretum micranthum. The sequence goes on from JAMXBD010002237.1 coordinate 95,994, forward strand.
AGTTGGAAAAACCCTATTTCTAGGTGGATTACTCAACTTCTTTGCCTATAAGAGAGATCAAACCCATTAATTGAATTCTTCTTTCGAATTAACAAGAATCAAGTTTGTAGTAACTTCAGTCTAAAATCATTACAAACAACAATATAAATCATGAAGCAAACTCAAAATCAAACTTCATTCAATTAATAATCAAGTCAATACATGAAGGCTAGGGTTTCCCAAAACCTAGGGCATACACAACTACTCTTCCATGAAGAGATTAACAACAATAATAAATACAATGGAAAAAAGGAAAGATCATGATGATAAAACCTTTTTGTAGAAGTGATTGTTGTGGATCTCCAAGTTGTAGCACAAATTCTTCTTCAAAAAGCTCTCTAAAATGCGTTATAGGGTTCTTGGATGGTAAGACAAGTGAATGAATTATGTTCTTTCAACTCAGGGCGCGAGTATATATATATATATATATATATATATTAGTGAGTACACGACCCCTACATGATCCATGTACATCGAGGTAGTGTACTCATTAACTTTGCACGTTTTTCCTTTGTTGGCATATGTACGCGACCTATTGTACACAACTGGTGTATGTGGGGTCGTGTATCCTGGAATTTCGACTTTTTCTTCGATTTTTCACCTCCAAAAGTACACTAGTAGTATAAAAATACTAGTGTATGTCCAACAACTTTACAAAAGGCTCTAAAGCTCTCCAAAGTCTTGGCTTTTTTCATTAATAATCCTTTGAAAAGCCAAATTGTTCCATGATTATCCCTAAAATACATAATTAGTTCAATAAAATCCTTTTCTTCAATAAATTAAATATGCTCAATAATGCACCAATAATAAGGGTCTTAGGATATTTATCAAAACCAATCATATCTTTTTTAGATATTATAAGAAAGTCTAAAATGAAAAAAGTTTTAATGTTGTTACAATTTGAAGTGATCATCAAGGAGAATTTGAAAATCATGAAATGGAAAATTTTTGTAACTCTCTTGGCATTGAATAAATTTCAGCTCTAGAACTCCACAACAAAATGGTGTAGCCGAAAAAAAAAAACAGAATATTAATTGAAATAGCCAGAATCATGTTATATGAAAATAATTTGCCAAAATATTTTTTGGGCTAAAGCTGTGAATACAGCATGCTACATTTCAAATAGAGTTTTTATAAGGCCATTTTTAAAGAAAACCCCCACGAACTTTGGAAATGCAAAAAAACCTAACATATCATATTTTCATCTTTTTGGCATAATGTGTTATTTTTTAAACAATGGCAAAGAACAACTGGCTAAATTCAACTGTAAAAGTGATGAATGAATTTTCTTAGGATATTCTTCAATAAGTAAAGTTTATAGATTTTTTAACAAAAGATTTTTAGTTGTTGAAGAATCTATTTATGTTATATTTGATGATTCTTTGTCTAATGCATGTTTACATGATGATGTTGATGATGTATGTGCTTATTTGAATAGTATTTCTCTTAAAAACAGTATCAAAGAAGTTAATGAACAAAGATTGGATGTTAATGTGCATGAATCTGATAATGTTGATTTGCCTAAAGATTGGAAGTATGCTAAATCACATCCTAAACATTTAATAATTGGAAAACCTTCTAATCGTGTACAAACAAAATCATCTTTAAAGAACTTAAGGAACCTGGTTTTCTTATCAAAATTTGAGCCTAAATATGTTGATGAAGCCTTTAAAGATGAAATTTGGATTAATGCAATGCAAGATAAATTACACCAGTTCACAATAAATAATGTATGGCTTTTGGTTCCATACCTAAACGTAGACCTGTTATCGGAAACAAATGAGTTTATAGAAACAAACTCGATGAATCTGGTTTAATAATAAGAAATAAGGTTAGGTTGGTTGCTAAAGGTTGCAATCAAGAAGAAGGAATTGATTTTGATGAGACATTTACTTCGGTGACCCGATTATAATTTGTTCGAATGTTTCTGGCATTTGCAGCTTTTAAATATTTTACTCTTTTTCAAATGGATATTAAAAGTGGATTCTTAAATGGTTTTACAGAAGAAGAAATCTATGTAGAGCAACCACTTGGTTTCGAAAATAATAAATTCCATAATCATGTTTTTAAGTTGAATAAAGCTCTTTATGGATTAAAGCAATCTTCTAAAGCTTGGAATGAAAGACTCAATAGTTTCCTGATAAAGATAAATAATGAATTTTCAAGAGGAATTTTTTTTTCTGTTGATTTTTTTTTTGGTTGAAGATAGGAAAAGTTGGTATAACTTTATTTATTAAAAATCACAAATCCAATATATTGATTGTACAAATCTATGTTGATGACATTGTGTTTGGAGCTATAAATAAAGTATTATAAAAGATATTGTTGAGTCCATGAAAAATGAAATTGAAATTAGTGTGATGGGGGAACTAAATTATTTTCTTGGTCTCTAAATCAAAACAAATCGAAAATGGAACCTTTATCAATCAAGCTAAATATACAAAAGATTTGTTAAAAAGGTTCAAAATGGATAATTGCAAATCAAAATCAACATCTATGAGCATAAGTATTAAGCTTGATAAAGATGAAAAAGGCAAAAATGTGTGTAAAAAGATGTATAGAAGCATAATAGACAGTTTATTATATTTGATAGCTTTTAGACTTGACATCATGTTCTTTGTATGTGCACGATTTCAATCTTGCCCAAAATAATCACACTTGAATGTAGTAAAATACATTTTCAAGTGTCTTGTAGGCACGATTGAAATTGGATTGTAGTATCCAAATTTTACTTCTTTCAACCTTATTGGATACTTTGATTCTAACTTTGCTTTATGAAAAATAGATAGGTTAAGCACAAGCGGCACATGCCATTTTCTTGGAAATTCTTTAATATCTTGGTACTTTGAAAAGCAAAATTTAGTTGCACTCTCAACTGTTAAAGCTAATATATAGCAGCTAGCAGTTGTTATATACAAATTTTATGGATAAAACAAATTTTCTTGATTATGGCTTGAGTTTTGAAAATGGTCAATTCTTTATGATAATACAAATGCTATAAATTTGACTAAAATCTGATCCAATACCTAAGAACCAAGCATATCAAAATTAAATATCATTTCATTAGAGATCATGTTCTAAACAAAGATATTAACTTGGAATTTATTGATGCAAACAATCAAATTACTGATATTTTTACTAAACCCTTGAGTAAAAATCATTTCTACATTTTATGAAGTGAATTGGGATGATTAAGTAAGATGAGTACTAAGTATTATTGAACCAAGTTGACGTAGAACAGAATTTTGGGCTAAATAAGTTTTTAAATATGATATGCTAAAAATCTGGTCTGTGCTTGTATTTGATATGTTTATATGCTAATATATGATAATTTGGTTTGATTATTGCATATTTATGAAGATAAGTTCTTTGATAAGTTTGCATATCTGCTATATATGAGCTTGTTATCTTTGGTGTGAAGTCCTCATGTGATGCGGCAAATGTAGTGAAGTCCTACTATGTGCAGGCATTGTGTGTGAAGTCCTCAAGTGTTAAGGCATTTACGGTGAAGTCCTATATGAGCATAGGCATGTGTGTGAAGTCCTATTTGTGTATAGGCATCCTATCTGTGTATAGGCAAGTGTGGTGAAGTCCTACGCAGTCGTAGGAATTAGTGGTGAAGTCCTATGTGAGCATAGGCATGTATGGTGAAGTCCTATCCAAGTATAGACAAGTGGTGTGAAGTCCTACATGGGTGTAGACAATTATGAAGTCCTCTATCGAGGTATCTATGAAAATCTCTGTTGAGGCATTTGCTTTGAGCTAAATAATTGTATATATGTGCATTTCTCCTACTTGCTTATATTAAATATGTTATAATATTTCTTTTTGGTGAGTACAAAGGGGGAGAAGCAGGCGCACAATTAAAAATATGCATAAAATATGTTTTTATGGGGGGGAAATGACATATTAAGTGTAGTTTGTATTTTTCCAAATTTAAGCATCAGAAATCTATTTTAAAATTTGAAAACTTGAAAATTCTTCTATAACATGGATGTTTAATTGATGGGGAGTATGCTTTAGTAAATATGAGTTAATTGTGCATAAATTATCCTCATCAAATAGGGGAAAATTGTTAACCTTGAGACTTCAATGTGAATTTTGATGAGACAGCTTAATGCGTAATTAATTATTTATTTGTTGTAAACTACACTTAATTAATCAAATATATATATGCATGCGTTGTGTGTGTTTGTGCATGTTTCTGTAGGTTTTAGCAGGAACAGTGATTATTGAGGGCAAGCATAACAGTTAATTGAGGTGCAACAAAGCCAAAGACTCGACAAGCTCAAATAATGCATAAATAGTGGTTAAAGGGTTGATCGAGGCTTAAACAATTAAGTGATCAAGATGCGACAAGTTAAAGTATAAGTGCAAAAAGGCAAAGGAGAAAATAGAGTTGTCGAGGGTCAAGTTTAGGATTCGATGTACCAAAAAGTTTAGGCTTAACCAGTTCAAATACAAGACTCAACAAAGCTTAAGGAAGCAAACAGTGGCATCGATGGTCACATCAAGGCCTTGATGTATTCAAGTTTAGGACGTGACAGTTCAAAATTTAAGCCTTGAAGAAGAGCACGTGTGAAAGGGTATCGAAGGCTAAGTTTTGGTGCGACAAGTAAGGTGCAACAACTTTTTGAGGCATGACGGCTTAAATTACGAGACTGATGTGACAAGGAAAGAGCCGTTGGAGTGCATTTAATGCTTTATAGGTTATAGATGTTGTGTCTAACGGACTTTTGATTTTCAAAGGCTATTTATATATAAAGTCCATAAGACCAAAAGGAAAAAAAGTGTGGGAAGTAGAAAAGAAGTGCCAAAATCATTTACGAGCTCTTATTGCAATTAAACAAACTTTTATTTTTTCTTTCTCTTGTACATTAAATTTGCAAATATTTGTATAGAGAGAGAAATACTCTAGAGCTTTATTTTTATTTTTGCTATCTATTTAAGAGCTTTCTAGAGAGAGAAAGGAAAAAATTTATTTCCTTAGTGTGTTGTTATCTATTGTATTGCTCAGCTTGAGCATTATTTTTGTGAGAAATAAAAGTGGTGGTGAAGACCTCAATTGAGGCATTGGCAGACTGTGGAGAGTCGGAAGAGGCTGAATTGTAATCCCATTGATTTTACATAACCCGATTATAATAAATATTATAAATAAAATCATAAAAGAACTATAATAAAAATATCATAAATCACTCCAAATTTTTGCAATTTAAAATTTCAAGTATGAACAAATTAGAATAAAGAATCTTTATCACTAAGACTTTAAAAGTTCATAATATTCAAAAGAAAAAATAAAGAAAATTATTTAATATTTAAGAACCTAAGTTTTAATGTTCGAAAAATATTAATACCTTCAAGTTAAATAATATGAGTCTATAGAAACTATAATTCTAATCTAATCTAGTAACTTATAATTAGTAAAAAAGAACCAAGTAACAAAAATAAAATTAAATTAAATTTCTAATCTATTAAAAACTCTAGAATAAATTTATAAATAAAAATGAATTCATATGTCATTTGAAATCTTATAAATTTATAATAAAGTCAAATTAAGGAAATATAATTATTAATTTATCAAAATACCACCAAACAAAACTTTTAAACAGATAAAATATAATTTACGATAGCAGGTATAAAAACTGAAAAGTAGAAGTATTAAACTAAAGATTCTATGTATACTATCGTATTTAGAATATTTAATATCGTTAATATGTAAATTTTTATCCAAAAATATTATCAAATCAGTATTTATTATACGTATCATTTAGATCCACAAAGTTGACTTTTTACACAGGTTTATATTTTTGCCTACTCCTTACATATTTATTAGTTATAAATTTATCATCTTCTTTTTATTTTTGTATTTTCATTCATCCTAACTCGCATTTTTTTCATTAAGTTTTACGTTTCTCATTGTTTTCCATTTGAAACTTCACCGGATGTGATGAATTCTACAACAAAAAGTGAAAAATTAAACACATATGCACATATCTTTAATATAAATTCTATGTATACCATAGTGTTCAGTATATTTAATAATGAGAATAAGGAAATTTTCATTTAAAAATATTACCGAATTAATATTTATCATACGTATCACTTGGATCCGAAAATTGATTTTTTTCACAAGTTTATATTCTTACCCCCTCCTTACGTAATTGTTGGTTATAAATTCATCATCTTTTCTTTATTTTTGTATTTATATATACCCTAAACTTAAGATAATCATCAACTAATTATAATTGTAAAATTTTTCCTCAAATCATGGCTGCAACTTCCAATCCACGGTTGAGGATGTCTTGATTTTTGCAAGATGAATTATACCATCAACTCGATCCAATAATAGACTCTTATAGTCAACAATTGCACACAACAAGCAATGGAATATGGCCAGCACACACACACATAATTAATGTATCAAATAATACATATTACACACACTTACGAAACTGGGAAAATTCTAGAAGGAAATATTACAACCGTCTCCTCTTTCTCTTCTTCTATATATATATATATATGTGTGTGTGTGTGTGTGTGTATGTATGTATAATAAAGAACAAGCAAACAAGGAGATTAATAAACAACCAAATACTCTTTGCACCAGCCCAGAAAACACACTTACAAACACAACAAAACTTAATAAAATTCGTCCTCCATTAATACACAAACGCAAGCTCAGTTCAAGATCAACTAGGTAAGTTAAATTTGTTTTTCAATTAGTTTTTGTGTATATAATGTTCCTAAACGTGTCTTGATGATCTTAGGATCATAATACAACTCAAAACAAGGTTTAAATCACGTCTAAAACAGCTCCAAGAAGTAAGAGTTCATAAACTTTAATTTGCACCATTTAATCCGAAAATCATGAATTAAGGATGAGTTTTTATGTTTTTAGTTGTTATATGTGTAGAAATATCATGTATAAGTACTTAGGAATGATTTAGAATGAATTTGAATGTGTAAAATATACAAAACAAGCTTTGGATCCAAGGTTGAAGTTGATGAATAGTACGACTGGTATTGTTCACGTGAATAGTAATCGAATTTTGCAGAAAAATTAAAAAAATCATATATAAAATAGATTTTTTCTTTTGTAGTTGATTGAATAATTACTAATAATAATATTTATTAATTTTGATGTGAAAATTATTTTTAATAATTTTTTTAAATTATTTTTATTAATATATAGTTATTTAAGTATATATGTGTGTAAATACTTTAGTATTATAAATGATGTAGAAAAATATAATTTTATTAATTATGATTAGATAAAATAATTAATATTATTGTATTTATTAATTTTGGGGTTATTATTATTTTTAAATAATTTTTAATATTAGTTTTATTAGTAGAAAGCTAATTAAGATATAGATTGTATGTATATGTATTAGTAATGCAAAAAGTGTTAAAAACTAATATATTATTTATATGAATTTTATTATAAAATTAGTAATTATAAAAAAATATATATAAATTAATTAATTAATTAATAAGATTTAGTTATAAAATCTGTTATATTATTCGAAATGTTGTTATTATTATTATTATTATTATTCTATTGTTCTTAATGTTATTATCATTAATATTATCATTACCACTATTATTATTATCAATAATAATGTGATTATTATTACTACTATTATTAGTGATATTATTATTATTAATCAGATTATTATTATATCATCATCATCATCATCATCATCATCATCATCATCATCATTACCAATGTTAGTATTAGTAATATTGTTAATGATACTATTATTATGATAATTGTTATTATTAATACCAATTATTATTATTTTTATTAGCACTAATGAATATCATTATCATTATAAATATATATTATTATAAATAATATTATTAATGATACTATCACTATTATGATTATTACTAGTATTATTATTACTATGATATGTATTATTATTATTGTTATCTTTAAGATTACTACTATTTTAATACAGTTATTATGAAAAATAATATTGGTATTGCTAGCAAATTACCTTATAATTAACATTATTAATATTACTAACATTATTATCATTATTATTTATATTATTGTACTTTATAAATAAAAATAAAGTGCAATAATTGTAAAATACTTATTTTATGCATAAGAATGGAAATTTAAATAAGATAAATTTTTGAATAATGTAATACCTTTTACATCGCAAGAAAATTATATGAAGTATATAAAAAGAAACACGACAACACTAAATAATAATAAATAAATACGAGTACTATAATGGGTCGAATAAGAAACAATATAAAAAACAATAATAATAATAACTATAAAAACATAAGCCTACTAATTATCAATTTTTTGAATGCCCGATGGAAATATAAAATATTTTAAGATCAAGACAAGCAAAATGAAAATATAATTATCATAGGATCATTAAAGGACCAATACAGGTAATGGAAATTAAATTAAATATCAACATAGGACACCTAGATAATTATAGAAGTTTAGTTACACTATTTACATTATGTTAATAAATATTTTGTCATAATAAGTGACAATGAATTTTAATTAATATAAATAAAACTAATATATCTTAAATGAATTATGTTACTAAGTAAAATCATATTAGATTGATTAAACTAATTAAAATAGATTTACTAATTGAATTTAATTAGTTTTAATTAACTCAGCTTAGATTAATATACTAAGTAAAACCATAAAAAGAAAGGAGTACGTAATTTCTAAAATATGTCTAATTTAGAATTAGTGTAAATAATAATATAAGTTATACCATAACTAATCCGGTGAATATGTTATTTCAAATATCTTATTTCGGAACTAATGGAAGAATAGATTAGTTAAATAATAAATATATGTTATTTTATTTTCATAGAAAAAATATATCAATTCTCGAATTTCCAGTAGCATATTCCGATAGTTTAACGATTACCACAGTAACTTTGACTTTATCATACTATTTGTGCTTGTAATATAGCTACATTTATAATAATAATATGTAAAACTAATATGCATGTGGGATTTGGGTATACTGCATGATATTTGGTGTATGGTTGATTGCCAAAATTATCCTATTATATGTGATAAGTTTATTGTATGATAATTACTGTATGAAGCATGTTGATATTGTTTGTGAATTGTATGATCATCTTAAACCTGACTAAAAGCTTTTAACACCATAAAAGAAAATGATCATGCATTACACGATTTGCATAAACAGCATTTGAGCAAGTGGCAGCCTACTACGTGTTAGTATTTCGGCCCTCTAATAATACTTGGTTGACCTAGGCTAAAAGTTATTAGATCAACATAAGGTTACATCGTCGGTACTATAGGAACTAAATGGTAAATGAAGGATGTCGCTTATGGTATCGCTTTGAAAGAACTAACACTTAGTAGAGTTTCTAAGGCAGAAAACAGGAAATAAGAGATTTAAGATATGATTAATTTAAAAAGATAATTAAAGTGAGTATTGTTGTATTCCTGCATGCTTAGTCTCTCCTAGGTGGGTAGGCTACAGCACTGTGATCCTTAAATCCTGATGAAAGGGCGTAAATCTCTATCATGCATTGGATTATAGATCATCTAAGCTTGTAATGTGCATATAATTGATTGTTACATTGCATATGATTGGTAATTATACTTGTTTGTTATCGTTTGATGTGTGGTTTGGTCAGGTTATCTCACTGAGCCCGTGGTTCGCTCACTCCCAACAGTTTTTGTGCAGGTGCAATACTAGCTGGGATTAGGATGAGAATGTGTGAAGAGAACTTCTCCATCAAACTCTATTGAAGATAGAAATATAGGATATGGTAAACTTAGAATGTAAATTAGATAATTTTTACAATAATTGAAATTTATAAGTTGTAAGTTTGAAACTCATTTTCATTATTTGGTAGGGAATACCGATTCTCTACGATCTTAGTAGAAAGTGGACAATCGGATTCCATAGTTGAAATCCAGTAATATAATATATTATTTATATAAAAGATATTGATAAATAAATAGAGTCTTGTACACTCCAACTTATAAGACGACTCATATTACGGGTGCACATGTGATATGATAGCTTTAGATTAATCCTACTAGACCCCCTTTTGAGGCGTGACACGAACTCCACGTAAAAATATTGGCTTGATTTTCTCTATCCCTATCTCTTTAAATTACGTATTATATCTTTTGTTTAAGTTATCTGCTGCAAATCCTTTCTTATCTGTTTTTTTTAAATAATTATTTCAAAATTTTAGGCAAATACTCAATTCAACTACCCGACCCCCTCTCCCCCCTTTCTCTCCCCTTTTCCCTCTTGAGTATTCATTGTATATTTTCACATACAATTATTTTCTCCCCCTTAACCATCCATTGTTTATACATTGTTTAAATTTTTAAATTAAACCATTATTTCTGCCCTTTGACCTCATCAAAATGATGTATACAATATAAGAAATAGGAGAAACAAGCATAGTAAATGGGTGTATAAGATATGGAAGAAGTGCAAAAGATCCATAAACAAATAGAAAGATCAAGAGGGAGGAGGAGGACGGGGATGAATAGAGTAAAATGATCCATGAAGCCGCTCATATCAGAAGTAAGGTTTTGAAAATCTAAATGAAGACCAGAGCTCTAGGTCTCTATAATATCAAATAAGGAGTCCATATGCTTGCATAGCTGCTGCCATGAGGAAATAGAGGTATTGGAGTAGAGGAACCAGTAGGTGCGCTGGAGACGCATCATCATTAGAAGTATCTGTATCTGCTCTAGAACCAGGTAGTAGAGCAACGCCTCTAACCAAAGGCTCTAAAGGGTTCTTTCTTTCTCATCTCCCATATTGTCTTTCGAAGTCCCTAAATAGGTGGTATTGAAGGAGAAGATAGAAACCTGAATTTAGTGAGTCTTAGTGTGAAACTCGATACCTTTGTTCCTAAATAGTTGAGTAATCAACCTACTGCCTCTCAAAACAACCTGAGCAGGCTTGTTAGGCCCATCCTTAAAAGTCATAAACATCATACAAAGAAATGAATATGATCTTCTCTAAGAATGTGAGCCATAAGCCATAAATCTTGTTGGGTCACTATAATTTACTATCCTTTGCGTGGTATATTATTATCTGTCAAAAATTGATGAAGAACCCAACGCTTAAGAGACAATCTAAATGAATAAATATTACACAGTTCGTGCCAATTTGTACTCATATTAGCTACAGTGAACAGCTCCTCATGATACCAGGCTCCATCAAAAGTTCTAGGCATCCTAATGCCAGTAGCATCTACTCCAATCAGGCTACAAATATCACGTGATATCTCAAGTCTTCTTCCATAACGATAAGATTACGGCATGGGTCTCACAAAGCTTGAACTGTCAAACCCAAATTCCATCCCAATGCCTAAACTCTCTTCTTTCCTCTAGATAATAGTTAAATTACAACAAAACAATCTTCAGCTTCCTCATTTATTTCAGCAGGAAATCTTATAGAATCCAAGATATTATTTAACATAACACCAAATATATGAGGGATTCTAAAGTATTATAAGACATTGGCATTGTAGTTTCTACCTAGATAAATAGGCAGATCTCGAAACCTAGATCAATAGGTAGATCTCAAAAAAGAGAATATCTGTCTGAATGCTTCCGTGATGGGAACAAAGACCCATCAAATGCTGGTGGAGTAGATGATGCATGACCTTGTGCTATTCTTGGCGATATCAGATCAAACCAGAGGAGAGATAAAGAGAAGGAACATGGAGAGAGAGATGTGAGAGAAAGAGAAAGCGGAGAGAAAGAAATGTGAGAGATGGTGGGTTAGTGGTAGGGAAAAGGATAGAGGAGAATGGTAGAGAGATTGAGAAATTTTGAAAGAAAAACAAGATATTTTTAGGGAGAGATGAGAGAAAGCAAGAGAGCGAGTAAAAGAGAGAGAAGAAATAGGGAGAAATGACAAAGGAGAGAGATAGATAGATGTGTATATATATATATATATATGCATGCAAAAAGGAGGCCATCGATGAGCCGGTACATGGAATACCAACAAGCCAGTATGAACAAAATTTATGTACCAAAATATCGCAAAGGCGATCAAAGGTTAGATCGAGCTGTTGATGGACCCCTCGATCGCATATTAGTAAGCTGGTGCATTGCTTTGAGCAAACACAAAGACAATTGAAGCTCATGTCAAGATCTGGACTTGCATATTGGTGAGTTGGTGAAGGGAAGACCGGCAAGCCAGTCTATGACAAATATGTAGCAAAAAAAAAAAAAAAAACAATTCAAAGGCAAATCAAATTTATAAGCATGCATTATATTTAGTAGCTTGTTCAACCTAAAAACAAGTTTTCGATCAACTTGGCTCAATAATATTTAGTACTCATCTTGTTTGATCATGCCTAATTCTCTACGCAAAGTGCAAAATTGATCTTTACTCAAGTGTTTTGTAAAAATATCAGCAATTTGATTATTCGTATCAACAAATTCCAAGCTGATATCATGATTCAGAATATGATCTTTAATGAAATGATGTCTAATCTCGATATACTTGGTTCTTGAGTGTTGGATCGGATTTTTTATCAAATTTATAGCACTTGTATTGTCACAGCGAATTTGAACATTTTCATATTTTAAACCATAATAAAGCAAATTTGTTTTATCTATAAAACATGTGCACAACAGCTATATACTTAGCTTCGGCAGTTGAAAGTGCAACTGAATTTTGTTTCTTTGAGTGCAAAGATATTAGGGAGTTTCCAAAAAGTAACATATGTTGCTTGTGCTTTTCTGATCTACTTTACACCCTGCAAAGTCAACATCGGAGTATCCAATTAGATCAAAAGATCTAAATTTTTGGATACCACAAGTGAATTTTAATTGTGCTTGCAAGATATTTGAATATGCGTTTTACTGCACTTAAGAGGGATTCTTTTGGGCAAGATTGAAATCGTGCACATACACACACCGATAACATAATATCGGGTCTAGAAGCTGTTAAATACAACAAACTACCTATGCCTCTATAAAGCTTTTCAAACACATTTTTTCCATTTTTATCCTTGTTAAGTTTTACATTTGGGCTTATAGGTGTGGGTCTTGTTTTACAATGACCCATTCTAAACCTTTTTAATAGATCTCTTGTATATTTTGATTGATTTATGAATGTTCCATTTTAGATTGCTTCATTTGAAGACCTAGAAATAATTGAATTCTTCCTTTATGCTCATTTCAAACTCATTCTTCATGGACTCAATAAATTTATTTATAAGACTCATATTAGTTGCTACAAATACTATTTCATCTACATAGATTTGCACAATCAATGTATTTCCTCTAGAAAATCCATTATTTAAAAGGAAGCTGCTGAGTCTTTCATACCAAGCTCTAAAAGCTTACTTTAGACCATAAAAAGCTTTGTTTAGCTTAAAAACATGATTGGAGAATTCATTGTCTTTAAAATCCAGTGGTTCTTCTATATAGACTTCTTTTATAAAGCCATTTAAGAAAGCACTTTTGATATTCATTTGAAAAAAAGTAGAATTCTTAAAGATTTTAAATGCCAAAAGCATTCTTATAGATTTTAGTTTAGCAACCAAGCAAATGTCCCATCAAAATGAATTCCTTCTTCTTAATTATAACCTTATGCAACTAATCTAGCCTTGTTTCTTGTTATTACTACTAGATTATCAAGTTTGTTTCTATAAATCTATTTAGTTCCAATAATTGTCGTATTTTTTAGGTCTAGAAACCAATTTCTAAACAACATTTGTTATGAATTGGTTTAATTCTTCTTACATAGCACTTATCCAAAATTCATCTTTTAAGGCTTCTTCAATATTTTTAAGTTCAGTTTGAGATAGAAAAACAAGATTACTTATGTTCTTTAAAGATGATCTGCTTTGTACTCTATTTAAAGGTTCACTAATTATTAGATCTTTTGGATGTGCTTTTGTATATTTCCATTCTTTAGGTAGACCATGATTATCAGATTCATGCACATCATCCACTTTATATTCATTATCATTTTTATTATTATTTCTAAGAGAAAATCTATTCAAATCAATACAAACAACATCCACATCATCATTTGAGCATAAATTAGGCAAGAAATCATTAAAAGTAACATGTATAGATTTTTCAACAACTAAAGTTCTTTTGTTAAAAACCCTATATGCTTTACTTGTCAAATAATAACTTAAAAATATTCTTCATCACTTTTAACATCAAATTTTGCTAATTGTTCTTTACCATTGTTTAGAATGTAACATTTAGTGCCAAATGGATGAAAGTAAAATATGTTAGGTATTTTTCCTTTCCAAAGCTTATAAGGGGTATTCTTAAAAACTGGTCTTATAAAAACTCTATTTGCGATATAGCAAACAGTATTTACAACTTCAGCCGAAAAATATTTTGGCAAATTATTTTCACATAACATGATTCTAGCTATTTCAATTAAAGTTTTACTTTTCCTTTTAGTTACACCATTTTGTTGTAGAGATTTAAATGCTTAAAAAAGCGTGTTCAATGCCATAATTACTGCAAAAATTTTCCATTTCGTGTTTTTCAAATTCTCTCCCATGTCACTTTTAATAATTACAATATTTAGACTTTTTTTCATTTTAGACTTTCTTGTAATATCTAAAAAAGACATGATTTATTTCGTCTATAGATGCAAGGAAGGAAAGTCCATGTATATCTAGTGAAATCATCAATAATAACCAAAGTATTTTTTTTTTTTGCCTCATAAACTTAAAGTTTGAGTAGGATCAAATAAGTTCATATGAAATATTCTAGTGGCTTAGTGTGAAAATAGCATCATTGGACTTAAAAGAACTCTTAGTTTGTTTTCCTTGGTGACATGCTTGACAAAATCTTATATTTTTGAAAATTTATCTTTGGTAAATCTTTGCAAGATTCTTTTTAACAAGTTTTATAATAACATTCATGCTAGCATGTCCTAATTTTCTATGTTATAGCCAACTATTGTCATTTTGAGAATACAAACAAGTTTCATTTAATGATTTAAAATCATCTAAATTGATTTTTTTTAATATTTCTTTGTCTATATCATTCAAAGTGAGCTTGGTTATTCTCAGTTCTTTCAATAGAATATCCATTGGTAAGAAAAGTTACTTTAAAACGATTGTCGCATGATTAACTAATACTTAGCAAATTATGTTTCAAATTATCAACAAGCAACACATTTTAAATAATTAAATCTTTGTTTATGAGAATGTTATCTTCACCAAGAATAGTTGATTTTCTATTGTCTCTTGATAAACCAAAATTATTCTTATTTTATTAATGGCAAAATGGACTTTTATTGATCATTTTATTGATAAATATTATGAATTTGGCACTTAAAAATATTAATTTATGCTTTTAGATCTTTAAAGAAGATATTTTATAAAAAGAAGGTAAAACGGGTCAAAAATACAAAGTTTGGATCAAAAAATGGTTAACACAACAAAGATATGTCATGTCTTTCAATCATGTTAAGGAAAAGCACAATCAAAGTCTAAATCTTAAGTTTTAAAAAGACACAATAGTGACATGACCTGCACAAACTGTGTTAATCTGGAAAATTAACTTTGCAAGGGACATTTCTGGGACAAGCCATGTCTCAGTCGTGTCAGTGAAGAGAAAAAGGTCACAGCAAGGGACACGACTTTGGGACAAGCCATGTCCTAGTCGTGTCAATTTCCACAATGAAGAAAATTGCCAAACATGCTTAGTGACACGACCTGTCACCAAACCTGTGGATTTGACAGTCCGTTACTTTTTGAGAAACGACTTTTTTATTAAATAGTAACACCTTATTTATTAAAGAAACATCTATTGGCCATTAAAGGGGTGTTACTTTGGAAAGCCAAGAGACCCGTAACTATCGTAACTTCCCACTTTCCCATAATAAACATTCAATTCCATTTATGCAAAGATCATTAAAAATGAAGATGGAGGGAAGAATCAAGGAGATAGAGACACATAGGCAAGAGAAAAAAATAGTATAAAGAGAGAACACATTTTTGTGTACTTTCAAGAGCGTTTGTGCTTGAGCGTATCAATCCATCAAGGAACATTCTTTGTGTTGCTAAATCTAATTTTTAGATCCTTTTATTTCTCCTTATATTGCTTTATATTGTTTTATCTATGGAGGAGTAGTTTAATATTGCTTGGGTATTGCGGATATTGATTTCATGTGATTCCTTTGTTCTTAATTTCAAAACGTGTTGATTTTATTGTAATCAACGCCTAAAGAATGAATATATTGGATGGTGCATCCTATTAAATTTATGTTTGATTTTTGTAAAAATAGACCGAGAGGTTGATTTAATGAATAGATCTAAAACTATTGATGAGATTTTTCATAATCACCTAGAGATAGGTATAGTGAAATCTTCTGTCACTCATTTGAATTTCATTAGTTTGATTTTAAAACGAAGGATTCTTGTTCTTTATGCAAATCTAAGTTGCTAATAATTAGGAAGAGATATTGACAGTTTGGCTTAGGTTTAGGTGCTTTTGACTTTGAGAGAAGTTTCAACATAATTTAGTGAATCTAATGGTTTAATAATCAACATAACTTTTTGAGAAAATTCTTGAGTCATATGAATAGATCTTAGGTGAACATGGCCTAAGTAACCTTGTGAATTGATTTATCCTTTTGTATGCTTGCTATGAAATCTGTGAATATTAGACTTAGTTTAGTTTCTATATATATAAAACCAAATATGATTTTTCAGCTTGATAATAGGAAAATAGTGAGTGGAAGTACTCATCAACATTCCCTGAGAATATGACCTATATCATTTCTCTATACCACATCTGATGGGTATGCTTGCCCTGAAAGTCCATAGTTGAAAGGAAAACGATTTAGAAAATTTATAAATTTAAAACTTGGTTTTATGTAACACTTCTTTGATCCTAACTTGGATGCGTTTCCAATCATGTGTCTAGAACAACTGTTGTCCAAGTACCATTTGTCGCTTGCAACTTGAAGATCCTTGCAAAATAGATTATTATTTCTTTGTACCCATTTTAATTTGGTTCATTTTT
This sequence comes from Combretum micranthum, assembly GCA_024138025.1. Lineage (NCBI taxonomy): Eukaryota > Viridiplantae > Streptophyta > Magnoliopsida > Myrtales > Combretaceae > Combretum > Combretum micranthum. The sequence goes on from JAMXBD010002237.1 coordinate 113,053, forward strand.
TGTTACGGGAAATAAGAACCTCTCTCTTAGGCACCCAAAATAGCTTGCTTCAATGATTTAGATGCATTATTTTTCTTATTTCACAGTTATGTGCAATATGGTCATATTTGACACAATAATTACATATCCTATGGGTGGCTTTTATAAACCGGGTTTTGTGGGACTTGCAATTATTTTCTCTGCTATCGCCAATTCCAAATTTATTTAAATCACACCTTTGATTTCTAAGAAGTATATTCAAATTCTTTTTGCCATTAATGAATTTGGTTATAGTTGCCTTAGAATCATCAAAGCTAGCTTTCAACATAATATTTCCATTTTTTAGTTCTTTTAACTCTTTTAGAACTTCACTATTACTATTGCCGCATTCCACATTATTATTTCTTATAGTTTTAATCTCAAGATCTAGCAAATCATTATTAACTATTTATTTTTCATTAACTTTGATCAACTCATCATTTCTACTTTTTAGCTTTTTACACTTATTATCTATCTTATTATTTTCTGTTTTTAGAATATTCATTTCTTTAAGCAACTTTTCATTTTCAATTTTAATCTGTTCATATTTGGTCTGAAAATTTTTCATCTTTTCTCTTACTTCCATTATTAATGATTTTAGCATGCTATTCTTTTTCTTTGCTTTAGTTAATTTACATCATACTTTTTCATACATAGCATAAAACTCAGAATATGAAGGAGAAGAGGGGGAGGTTACCTCTTTGTCTAGTGCTATGAAGCACTCATTTTCATCATTCGAGTCGGATGAGTCTTCATTACTTCATGTTGCCATATATGCTCTTTTCTTTTCCTCATTTGATCTCTTCTTGAGTAGTGAACAGTACTACTGGATATATCCTGGCTTTTGACAATTATAGCAAGTTATCACATTCTTTCTTTTGTGCCTGGATGAGCTGCTATCACCTTCTGCTTTCTTTGACTTGCTACTGGGCCTCATAAACTTTCTGAGCTTTTTAGCCATCAAAACAAGTTCCTCTTTTTCATCTTCCTCATAACTAGAATCTTATCTTATGGCTTTTAATTCCTTTATTATTTGTTTCCTCTCCTTGTTTTGTGATGAGCTCATGGGTTTTGAGTGCTCTAACGAGTTCTTGCTTACTTAAAGTACATAAGTCTCATGCTTCTTTTATATTCGTCCTTTTTGCTTTCCAATCCTTGGGAAGTAACTTCAAAAGTTTAAAATTAAGTTCCAAGTTACGAAGTTCCTCTCAAGTACACTTAAAAGATTTATAATGTTATGAATCAATTATGCATCTCATCAATAGATTCATTTGGAAGCATTTTGAAAATTTCAAATTGACCACATAAAGACTTATTTTAGTATCTCTTACTCTATATGTTCCTTCATAAGTCTTTTCAAGTTTATCCCAAATTTCTTTGGCGGTTGTACAAACACATACTCTGTTAAAATTGCTTTCATTTAAACCACAATGCAGAATATTCATGGCAATTTCATTTAAATCTAACTTTTTCTAATCTTCTTTCATTGTAATCTTGCTCTTCTTTTCCTTCTATTTTAAAGGCTTATTCTCTATAACATTCAAGATTAATCTATTTTAGGTTTTAAGAAAAATTTTCATCCTGCATTTTCAATAAGGGTAATTACACCCACTTAGAAGCGGAGATCTGTTTATAGCTTACCCCTCTAGAAATCCTGGTGCATTGGAAGCCATGATCTTTACTCTATTAAGCAATTAAGCATAGAAAAAATAGAGACTAGCTTTGATACCAAATGAAAACATACTAAAGGATACTCAAAAGGGGAGTGAATTAAGTAGACTTGAAAAGCCCAAACAATTGTCTTTCATGCAATGGATTAGATTAAGCTTTTAACAGTAGCAGATATAAAAAAAGCAGAAAATGATATAGGATATAAAAGAGATAAGGGTAGAGAAATTTAGTTAAAATTTAAAGTGGAGTTCGACCCACTTCTTACTCTCCATGATCCACAAATGCCTCCAATGATGACTTTACAGCAACTTTATCTATCACCAACATAAAACACGTTCAAGATGAGCAATACACAAGTTACAACACTTTAGAAAATAGAATATTTCTTTCACTCACTATATGCTCTTTTTAAATTTACAAATTTGAGAATAGAGTACTAGAATGATTTTCTCTCACTTACTTAAGATTTATAAATAATGAATAAAAGAACAGGAAGTTAAGTAAAATAACTAAATTTGTTTGTTTGTAAATGAAGGCTCACTTAAAAAATTATGAATCTCCATGGTAAAGAGTATTTATAGTTTTCAAAAAATTAAAGGCCCGTTGGAGATAACGTTTGTTAGATGATGACAATTAATACACTCAACGGTCAAATTTAATCTTCTACCGACTCGCTGGTTCAAGAACCACTGGCTCATTGGTCTAAGGTCTTCATATGTCGTGCTTTAAGTTTTGTTTTGTTGGGCCTTGGTTTTAGGCTCGATTGCTTTAGGTTCTTTTAGTTCATTGGACCGGCTCACTAGTGTGAGGAAAACGTATGTTGCACCCTAAAATTTCTTCTTCGTGCCTTTAGTCGAGTCTTGATTTAAGGCTCGACTATCTCTTGCTTTTGAAAAAGCTGGACCGACTCACTGGTGCTAACTTGTAAGCACAAACACAATATACACACAACACAAATTACTATACTCATATTCTATCAGACATAATTATGTGAGATGTGATTTATAAAATCTTTCATAACTTTTGTTTTCATTAAAATCATATTTAAAATAATTCATTTTGACATAAAATGTCATAAAATTGCAAATTATTTATAGTTTAAGGGGTCAAAAATTATGCTTTCAAAGCTCAAGGGACAATTTACTTTCCCAAAAGTTTAGGAGGTGTTTTTACATTTGACCCCCAAAAAATGTCATAATTAATGTTATTTCAATTTTTTATCTTCTTTTAAATAGGGCTCTAAAGGCAAGTATTGAAAGTGGAAAATCTTTGGTAGAAAGTCCAAAGGCCTACAACTAAAAGAGACGATTAGTGGTGTCAAAGGTGGTATGATGCAGTTACTTTGATAATTAAATTAGTTGTAGGTCTTTAGTGAAACAAAATTATGTGTGTGTGGTTGGGGGAGGGGAAGTGCTGGGTCATGTTAATGGTATGAATAATACTGTGTACCAAAAAGATTAGGTATCTTGTCATGGCCATATCAGAATGGGGCTTACCCAATATTTCATATGCACATGGAGCATTTGTAGGGGAAATAGGTAATAAGGAAAGTGTGGAACCCTAGTTGATAGCTGACTTGGACCTAGGGAGAAGATGATGATCATTCGAGGAGGGTGGCCTACTAGGTGAGGGGACTATTTCATTGGAGCACCCCTAAAGAGGTCTAGAGTCCCTTAATAGATATATGGCAAACCGAGGAGATGTCGGGTACGTCTGTGAAGGTATGGCAAGTTTGAGAGGTACAAACACCTTCAAGGAGATATGTAGAGCTGGGGAGATGTACTTGTAAGAGGAGGAACTTTAAGGAGGATCTTAGTTTAGGTCTTTATGTAGACTAATGATAGGAGATTTGACTTATGGCTAGGTGAACAACTCATGGGCTAAGATGGCCTAGGGCGCTTGATAAGTTTCAGGGACCTTGTTGCCTATCCATCCATTTCACTAGCGTTGAGCCTATTGGATTATGATCAAATAAAACCTTTCAATAACAAGTATTTTGATACTACTCAGGGCTCAAATTTATGCCCTTAAAAGTAACCTAAATCTCATAACATAAAGAAAATTCTCAAAAGAAGCAAATAAAGTTAGGCAGTCTAGTTGCTCCACTCCTCAAAAACCTCGTCAAGATTTGTCTCGTTACCTAAATAGTCAAATGCATCTACATCAGAGTCATCATCATGAAAAGGATAAAAGTGTGTTGAAGCTCAGTACGACAACAAGAGAAGTGCGCATGATATGATTGCATGCATTTAATATAAATGCAAATGCAACAATCGACAATTTAGATATTTAATTAAGGTATGGCAAATCAACAATGGAGTATTCATACTTTAATGATATGATAAAAACCTAGGGGTCATGAAAAGTAGCAACTGCTTAGGAAGTTGACTAGGGTGAGCCAAATACCTTTATCTTCCTATAGCAATCTATGTAACATCATTCTATAGGGTTTACAATCTTTACTCGACAAACCTAGCACGAGTCAAGTCTCAGTCGGTAGAGATTGCTCTTGCAAAACATAAAAGATAGGTTAGAGGGGCGCTGGGGTTTGCCTGACGTGGTCACTTTGACGCTCAAATTAGTTATGGGTAAGGATAAGGATGATAAACAGAATGTCAGATATGTTGTTTTCTTGTTTGTACCTATGCTATTTTTCCTATTCACTCTTTGTTCTTTTTTGTCCCCTTGCCAAGAAGGGCCGGGTTGGAAGGGGGATTTATAGGGTTTTAGGATCATACTACGATACTTAGTACAAGGCTTTGTACTAGTACGAAAGTGGTACTTGGATGAAGGGCTTGGCGTCGTGGAAAGCGATCGAGTTGTTGGTGTCCCCCAGCTACGATATGTGAGTAGGTTGTGAGATGAGGATATGAGGTCGGGCTGAGTCGAGGACGAGCTGATCGACCTAGCGACTTGATGAACTTAAAGAGGTGCTCTAAGGTATGGGCTCGAGGTTGAGTCCCACACTAGCTCGTATAGCTGAGGTGTTATGTTCTTTGAGTTAAACTGAGTTGTTTCTTCCATGGTCCATTGAGGGCAAAGGTTCCTAGCCCCCCAAAAGACCAAGTGGGCCTAGGGTTATATTTTACTGTCAACACCTATCTTAGGTTGTAATATAGTGTAGTTCAATCGGGCCATAAGTTGTGAACCATACTATATTATTTCTCACCAAATGAAGTTTAACTTTATCCCATTATTGATTTCCTTATCAACTACCCATCAAGTTATCCCTAGTAGCTTAAGCATTAACTACTGTATTGACATCACTTATAAAGTAGTCACTTATCGACCCATATAAAGTAATAACCAAGCACACACAAGTAGCTAATTGTTCTATCTTTATGTATTAATTACTTCACAATGCTTATCATAATCAAACAAGAAGCACGTCACCATATACTTGACACAATGTCGAGAGTATAATTCTGAATAGGAGATCGGTGCGAAAGTGATGAGTATCTATTCTAGAAAGATTACTCTATATAAGTACTTAGTATATAACTTAATGATCATATTATATTTCATTATTCAGCCAAGGAAAGATGATACATGCAATAGGACCTTAACTAAGATTTGATTTGGATTCTTTTAAGACAATAGGCTTAAGTGATTTTAGTTAAGCCCATAGGATTTGATATTGAATTTCTTATCTAGAAGTATTGAGCTTTAGGGATCCTAAATCAGGCCCAATTGAATTATATCTAAGTGTCATTATAATTAAGGTCATATGCTTAGGAAAATTGAATATAGGCCCATTAAGAATCCTAATTCATTAATTAGGTGAAATTGGACTTAGATATTATGACCAAGTCTAATAGGAGTGGAATTGGATATTGGACCCCAATATTTTTAGTATAAGCCTAATGGAATAGAATTAAGTCTTATATTAAGTCATTGAACCTTAGTGATTCTTAAATAGACCTAATTAAATACTAAATCATATTTTAGGCTTTTGGATTCAAGAATCTGTAATTGAGCCTAATAAGCATACAATACCTAACAATTGGAGATGGGAGGTCTCCAAGTGAGTCGTACTATTGTAGGTTAAAGAGAGAGAGAGAGAGGGGAATAAGATCTCATTTTGTTCAAGAAGATCCATGTCTCTTATATATATATATATTCATTTAAAACTTTCATAAATGTCCATTTGTTTATGCCCTAGACAAGAGTAGATTAGATAGCATGTATCGTTATCTTCTTCCTTTTTGTGGTTTTTAGCATAAATCTCACTTGTCATAACATCTTTCTGGTTATTTCTAGCAAGATTTGAGTTAAAAACAAGATTTGAAGTTGTACCCAAATTTCTAGGGTGAAACACTTGTGTACCATTACTACGAAAAAAATTACCAATATACAAGCAAAATGAAAATCATTACCAAAATCTCGTCCTTTATCGCACTTATAAATCACAATGTCAAAATTTATATACAAATCATGCTTGAAAATAGCAATTTAATGTTTTAATATTGTACCTTTATCACATTTAATGAACATGATATGTAAATTGTATACAATGGCAAAATGCACAACCCCTATTCCTCTCTGTGATGCGTCACATCTCTCTTTCTCTTTCTCTCTAGCCACCGCAACCCTTACCCCCCCAACCCCAATTTCTATCTCCTCTTTCCTCCCCTTCTCTCCTCTCTCTTCTCATTTTACTTTCTATTTTTTCTATTGGTTTTGCTTTGCTTTTCCATTTTGTTTCAGTTTCATTTTTTATTTTTACATGGATACCGTGATTATTAAACACGATATTCATATGGATATATCGTGATATACGTACAATATATAATTTTTATATATCCCATGTATAAGTCACGGTTTTGCTATTGTATGTTAATACTTATTTTCAATTTGACCTTATTTGGATAATCATTATTAGTAGAGATACTAAACAAAAAATCATTTCCAATTTTCTACTATTTTCCTCTCATTTCTCTCACTTTTCTTGGAATTGCCTAAACATGGAAGATGTCCACATGCTTGGCACGTGACTAATCTTGGTTCAAGCATAAAATAATTAAAAATAAACAAAGCATGCTCTTGCATTTCAATAAGGAAGAGTTACAGCCTTAAATACGTAAGCTCCAATCAAGTCTTAAGCCAAGTTTACTCATTAAAATAGGCCGAAAGACATCAAATACCCTTAAATTTTATAAGTATGAATTGCAACACCTAGTATAGGATGGCCTACTAGTACACAAGTCACAATATATTTTCAATAAAATTTCAATTCAACTAAATTATGGGATTTTCATAAAAAACTAATCAGTTATAAAATCAATTTTAAATAAAATCCGATCTCCTTTTAGTAAACTCAAATTTAGTCAAATTATAAGTATACTGGGATTCTATCAAGACTATTTGTGACATTGAAATAATAAAGTTTACTAAATCTGCTTTTAATATTATTTTGTATTTTTTTAGTTTTGTAATTTTTTTTTTGTATCTTCTCAATTTTTTATTTTATTTTATGGGGTTTTCTATTTGCTGGTCTCAACCAAGCATTTAAGAGAAAAGAAGTGGGGGTGAATTGATTGTTATTTAAAACCTTCAATGTTATTAAAAAAAAATTTAAACTAAATTTCCCTCAATTTTACTTAGAATAATAATACGATAACATTAATTTAACAAATTAAGTAATAAACAAAATAAAGTGCGATGTAGTAAATGTGGCGTAAGATTTATGGAGGTTCCTTCTTGTAAGTCAATACTCTCTTCCAGCTCCACTATTGGTGACTTGGCATTCCACATCAGTTAGTTCCATTGATCCAATATTAAGGGAAAAAAAAATGAAAGATTACAGGCACTAATCAATCTAACTTTGTTTCACTAGCCTTATTTACCCTGCTAACACAAATCTACAAGATACATAGTGTTATTCTCTCACTATTACTCAATCCAACCCTCACAATAGATTATGAAATTCTTTAAAGTGAGTTACAGCGAACAATTTCCGATTGAAGTTCAATTGCATAAAGAGTTTAGAATAAAAGTTTAAGTGTTGTATGCTTTTGACAGAGCTTCTAATGAACTTTTGATAAAATAATAGAAAGCATAAATTAGCTTGATGATTTTTGGCATAGGTAAGATAGAGTTTTGAATTACTATCTCTTCTTATATGCTCCAAAATAATAGAAAATTAATCGATGCAACGAGTTGGAGCAAGTCTCTCTTGAAAAACAACTTTAGCTATTGATAACTTCATATCTTGAGTTAAAAAAAAAAAAATCCTAATTTGAGGGACTTGATTTTGAACATTGGAGTTGGTTAATTCGATCATCATTTGAATGATTCTGATTACAAATCCTCGACTCCACAAAAAATGCAACAAAATATTAAGCTTAGTATGATTCATCCATGGCCTTATATTTTTCTCTAACTAATCACATTTTCTATAGAAACAAACAACCAACTAGATGTCTCTAGATAGGATTATTGAAGCTCACTTCATATATGCCTTCATTCTGTAAATGAAATCTGAATTTTTGAAAATCGTTAATTTCTAATATTCATTAACATCCAACTCATAAAATCCCTATGGATCTAATCCAACGGGAACGCATTAGATGCATTATCAAATACATCTAACAAGTAGAGCTGGGTCTTCATAGGAATATCCAACTTGTATTTAAAAAATAACTCTTGATAAATTCGTTCAGTATCGGTTTCGTACTCTTAGTGCTTTTGATAAACCTTTTAGCTAATTTTCTAATAAAGCTTCTAATCAATCTTCTGACAAAGCTTCTAATCATCTTATTTTATGTCCTTTTTAAGAGTTTTGTTTAAGTCTATTTATCATAAAATCTATACACTTAGTAGCTTTTTTTAGAACACCTTTAACTCTCTAAGCTTTTTGCTAGTATCAAAACTTAATTAAGAGAACCTAACATTGAGTTGTTAAAGGTGATTGACTTATAAGAAGGAACCTCTATAAATTGTCGGCCTCATTTATTTTTCTTAATTTATTTTTTTGCATTTTATATTTAATTATATCTATTGCACGGATTTGAATTTGTTTAATTCTTGCTGGAAGTGTTAAGTTTTATCCTTAACTTTGCTACACAAATCTTTTTAAACCAAGTTTCAAGCATTTTTTTTAAAGAATTTTTATCTTAGCTTAGAAATTTAAAAAAGTTTCAAATTGCAAACAATTCACCCCTCCTCTCTTGTTTACCCAATTGGAACCGATACTATTTTTCACTTTTTTCAGTACTTTTCGTGTAAACTTGGCAAAAAGTGAAAAAACAAGGAAAGAGCAAAATGAGGTGTGTACATATAAAAATATCGTTAGAGATGGTCCCAAACATCTTCACCATCAACAAAGGAAACACTTTTTGTCTATTGCTTCTTTGTCACTCTTTATAAAAATTGAAAACCGAGCATAGTTTATAATAAAACCTAATTTACTTGCTCTTGAGTTATAGCCAAGTATCTTGAGTTATATTCTATTTGAAAGAGTATTGAATGCAGTATTTTAAGGTATAGAATATGATAAGTTTATCCGCTTGTTTTAGTATGTTGGATGCACAATTGGAAGAAAAATTTCTATGAAGGCAATGATATGAAAAGCATAAATGAATAGACAAAAAAAAAAAAAATTGGTTTTTGAATGCAATATGCATTGTTGTGTATGAAACTATTGTTTGAGAACTTGTAAAATTTTATATAGTACTTGTCATTTATCAAAATAAAGTAAACTAATTTGGTTTGAAAAAAGAGAAAAGAAAAAGTTAAACTATGAAAACATTTTTTTTCCTATTACAATGGAGAGAGGAGATTCAAACCTAGGATTTCTTACTTGAGAAATTACTATAATAGAGAGAGTAGATTTAAACCTAAGATTTCTTACTTAAGAAATTACGAAGATGCCATTAGACTAAAATACTATTTGGTATTAAAACATCAAGCATTGATATAGAATTAAAAAAAGAAAAAAGAAAAATGGATAGTGATTTTCTGAAGCCCAAGATTGCAATGAGGGCATTCATGAAAACCCCACGACCCAACGCCCAGACTCTTGAAGCCCAAACCTAAAGCTCAGACCAAGTCACGCCCACCTATAAAAGCCCAACCAACTTCAACCTCAACTTCTCGCTAGGGTTTCTCCAGTTGCAGAAAGCGAGAACCAAAAAACATGCCGGCGGGTCACGGATTGAGGTCTCGTACAAGAGATCTGTTCGCTCGTCCGTTCAGGAAGAAGGGTTACATTCCATTGACAATATACCTTAGGACATACAAAATCGGCGACTATGTTGATGTCAAGGTAAACGGCGCCGTTCACAAGGGCATGCCTCACAAGTTCTATCATGGACGTACTGGTCGTGTCTGGAACGTCACCAAACGCGCCATTGGCGTTGAAATCAACAAGCAGGTAAGCTTCCCATTGCTCATTTTCGCTTCAAGTTTGTATTTTTTTTATAAAATTTTACATTAATGCGAGTGGGTGATTTGACTTTTTTCTTTTCGCTAGTTTAGTGTGATTTTCAATTCGTATGATTTAGTTTATAATTTTTGGCGTGACTATGTTCTTTAGCATGATGGGTATGTATGGATTTAACTGAATTTATATATTATTAAAGATGTCTTAGTGAGTAGGGATGACAATTGAATGCTAGGATACCTTTTTCTCAGTTAGTGCAGATGGTGTTTGTTTAAATTTCCAATAACAAGATATTTGTTTGGCTGTTTGGATTAATTGGCTTATGAAATAGAAGATGGATTTCATGATCTTATTTCAAAGGAGATTTGCTCTCAATTGATAGGGTGATCTGATTTATTATGGAATGTATATAGTTGGTTCTGCAGCTTCATTGTGAGGACATTCACGATGTGTTCTTTTTAGGACTTGTGGTTTTAGGAATCAAGTTTGATAGATTCCTTTTTAGTTGCATATGCTGAAGCTCACAATGGAGTCGCCTGCTTGTTAGTGTCCTCTACTACCTACTCTTGATACTACTACGTCTTCTATTTAATAAAATTGGTGTCGTGGATTATAATTGGTTAGTCTTAGATCGTACTCTATCATAATAAAATCAGAACTTGCTGCAGATTTGACATTATTTTTAGAACATGTTGTGTCGTCACCCATTTGGTTAAATGTCGCAGTTGCCTCCATCGATTCATGATTGTTAAGCCTGTTCTATCAGTGTTTTAGAAGTAAATATTCTCCGCCTTTCTACATTATGCCTTTTGGGTTTTCAAGATATTTAAGCTATGTACTTATGTTTTACTGAGCTGAAAACCTGTTGTCCATTCCGTCCCTTTTGTGTGTATTTTCAAATTACTTGCTTATGCACACTCTTCAAGCTTTTCCATTTAAAGTCAAATTGCCAATATACCATTGTAGGTGGGTAATAGAATCATCAGGAAGAGAATCCATGTGCGAATTGAGCATGTTCAGCCATCCAGGTGCAATGAGGATTTCCGTCTGAGGAAGATCAAGAACGATCAACTGAAAGCTGATGCTAAGGCCAGAGGTGAGACCATCAGCACAAAGAGGCAGCCAGAAGGACCCAAACCAGGATTTATTGTGGAAGGTGCAAAGATGGAAACTGTTACTCCAATCCCATATGATGTTGTCAATGATCTAAAGGGTGGTTATTAGGATTAATCAACTTGGTTTTGGTTTTGTGTTTTGTGATGCAATTTAGAGAGCGACTGGAGCTTTTTTCATGTTCTTATAATTTTCTGAATCAGACTCAATTGACGTTTTACCAAATTTGATGGGTAATTTTGTGGATGAAATTCTCATTGAAATTGATAAATTATCAAATTTGATGGGATCCATTCGTTTTCTTAATTAGATTTGTGCTCGGTAATGGAAAGTTTTAGGTCATGAAGCATCCACAGGCTTCAATTATGTCTATATTGCCATTGGCCAGTTACTTTGGTATATATGGTATATGTAACTTGACATATTTGAAAATGGGATGTCTATGTGGTTAATGTGCTGTCCAGAAAAATGAAATAGAGCTGGTTTAAATTTAAGTATCAAGGCTCTGAGGAAAAGCTTAATGTGTGTTGCTCTGTGTCAATGAGACGCAATATTGGTGTTCAGCAAAAAATCAGAGGCTCAAGTCTTATGCAGAATATAATTCTATTAGATTAATCTGCCATAAAGGTTCCAAGGTGGATTTGTGAAGTATGAAGAAAGTAAAGGATATGTGCTCAGGAAAGAAGCTGGTGTATGGCGGAAGTGTTGGAGCCATACCGTTCCTAGCTTCTCATGTACTCAGAATTGAAATGGCTTTTTCAGTTACTTTACTTTGATTTGATTTCTTTCACACCCTTCATATGTTTCCCTATAAGTTGCCCGAATTTAACCATATTGGGACCAGGTCTTTTCTATTGCCTTGTACGTAAAGAGGCATTTCCTTGAGGTTCTTATTAGTTGTGAGCAGGTAAATAAGTCATACATGTCCGAGCAGTAAGTTGAAATTTGAAGGATGAAGATTTCTCTCGTGCTTTTGTCTCTACTGCTTCTGTTAGTCTTCACAGGTAATTCTATTCTCCTTTTGTATGTTATAAGGTTTCATAAGTTTCTGGAAACTGGCCTGGTAATAATATGGAGGGCGAATTAGCTTGTATTTGTTATACAGCTCTGTTCTTATGGTAGGGAGAAAATGCAGAGAATCCTGAATTTGCTGCTGTCATATCCTCTAATGACGACCTTAGTACTTGATTTAGCAAAACTAAGGCTGCGGGGACAGAAAACTAAGGCTTTGTACTGTATGGGATTATTGAAGCAGAAGACACATGAAAGTGCTTTTCTAAAGGATGACAGTAATGAAATGCTATAAAAATTAGAACTTTCATGTCAAATTATGTGTGTTTCTACATAATTTGAATTCTCTGTAGGCCATGACAACAGTCCAAGTTAAGCCAATATCATGGGATCCGAATTTAAATTCTGTTTAGGCCATATTTTGACCTATTTACGCTCCTATAGATCTTATAGAATGGCTTATCTGTTTTCGGAATAATGAATCCAATTATGTTGCAATCCTTCTTTAAAAGAGAAGGAAAGAGGATACATAGAATTGCAACCTTAGGCTCCTTTTGTATAATATGGTAATGTAAGCCATGAAATATCATCAGCACTCGTTTGGTTTGATAAGTTCTTCTGAGTTTCTTGTAGTTTGTCAATGGGTCTTCTTAATGCTTACCCAACTGAGTACCTTCCTGCGGCAGCGATTCATGGAGCACAAATTGGGAGCATTCCGGAGCACACTTGCCATAAGCTGATCAAGATACACAAGTGCCGCCACATGAATGCAAGCGGGAGTGCTCCAAACAGCCTAACGGCACGGGACAGTGCAGATCGCAAACCTTCTGCTTCTGCTCTTATTATTGTAAATTTCCTCCTCAATAGAACAAATCGATGTTGTTTTGTTGCTGTTGTGATAGCATAATCACAATAACTGTTCGGACATAATGGTGGTGTCAAACACTGACATCCGCTTGAAAAATCCTTACGAAGGTTGTCATTAGTTGTTTACGTAGGATATGTAAATTTTTACCTTACGATGTTGCATGCTTTTGCTATTGCTGTTATTTTGCGGGTTCATTTTACTCACATGCATCATTGAGATGCGGTTACATTGCTCGGACTGTTGAAAACTCTTCGAAATTGTTCCCCTATTTCCAATTTTTCAAGTTACCAACATGGACGAGAATGAAAGTTTCTGCTACTACTGGTTGCAAAATGGCTACTAATAATACCTAAAACATTAAGGAAATGAAAAAATTAACCTTTATCTTGGTTAATATTGATAATATACTCGGCTAAAACTTGACTAAGCTCGCCAATATTAAACTAAATATCACGAACTTTAATTTATTCACGAATTTCTTGACCAACTTGAGCTTGAGTTATTCCCAAATCGAATTTAAGTAAACATTAATGCTAATTTTAAGTATTTTATGTACTGATTTAAGTCATTTATCTCTTGATGTAAAAACAACTCTAGTAATTTTTTTTAAATCAAGTTTAAATGAATAATATAATAATATGAGTCGGCTAAGATACTCCTTTTACATAATAAAAAATTCTTATGCTGACGTAGTGGAGCCTCCATGTTGTAGCGGTAACATGCAAAGCTTGTCGTAAAATCTCATGATATATCGAATGAGACTGCACGGAATATAAATAAATTGAAGCGAACAATAAAAAGTATTAAGAACACAACCAGATTCCTACATATTACTAATATATATACATGTGCTTATACATATATGTATAATATTCACCAAATAACAGTCATACAATTTCAATCAACATAATGAATTAATTTTGAAAATACCCATATGGTTTGCCAAATCTCACAATTGGACTTTACACTTTTTGAAAAATGTTAACACTGTAATTTTTTTAGACAGTAATGTAATAACTTTTTACCCTTATTGATTGTTTAATTTGACTTTTATTGACTAATGAAACATAAAGGGTCAATTACAAAGAATTCGATGAAAACTTTAAAATGATATGGATCTCTAGTTTTCCTAAAAATTGATAATTATTTTTTTTCTGAAAAATTTCCGGGTCTCATTTTTCACTTGATTGCATGAAATTCCATGTATATAATAAATTAAAAAAATAGATGCCATGACTTCAACACCCCACCCCACCCCCCCCCCCCCCCCACCCCTTTTTTTTTTTTTTTTTTTTTTTTTTTAAAGAAAGAAGGATTTAGTGAAACCACAAAACAAATAATGCCTTTTGAAAATCCCACAATTTCTTTTAAAAGTATATTATTATATTATGTCTTTTTAATAGTATTTTTATAATTATTAACAACCATCTTTACTTTGTAGTGGTTGATTAATATCAAATTTATATTGGTATTATTACAATAAGATTTGAAAATACATAACTTTTAGTGCAACAAAATATAAAAGGAAAAAAAAAACTAAACAAATACAGCTAATCACTAAAGGGAAAAGAAAATTAATATTTATATCTAAAAAACTACAAAAATGCCACTATGATGAAAAAAATCCCAGTTTTAAGCAACATCTCTTCGTCTCTTAAACAAACGAGATCACAACAAATACATATAATCTCGTCTCTTCAAGAGATGAGATCATAGAAATACACTAACGGATTGAGACTAGGAATACTATTATTGATGGATTCTGATAGGGTTGAATTGTTTAATGATTGTTTTGAAAGGTTAAAACTCTATAGTTTTATTGATGTATTCAAGAATGAATAACAAAATGCAAGTGGTGGGGGGTAGTATTGGCAACCTCATCTCTTCAAGAGAGGAGGTCATAGAAATACACTAACCTAATTCAACCCTATTAGAATCCATCAATAATAGTATTCCTAATCTCAATCCTTCACCATTAGCAAAAACAAAAACTCATAAAACATAAAACATAAAATGGATGCACTGTTGTTCAATTCTTTACGTCAAATGTATATACAATGTTACATCCAACCATCATCAAGGACTGGTGTGGATCGGTTTTGTTTAGTTTTTGCAAAAACTAAACCAAACCATAATTTACGGTTTGTTTTTCCACCTCTTAAGGCAAACCATTAAACAATGGTTTTGAATGGATTGAAAATTTTCCAAACCATTAGACAACAGTTTGGTTTGGTCATAAACTCATATCTTACTCATTTCAATGATCAAATCATGTTTAATCATTAATGATTTTATAGAAATCATAAGGAATTGGTACTTAATTGTGCTTAATTTGATATTTTAGATCATGAAGGACTTACAGAACAAATACAAGTAATTGAGAGAAGATCTAAGAAAATTCGAAGACTTGAAGAACCAACACCGGCTTTTGAAGGAGCCAACACTGCCAGTGTTTAGAACAGAGTTTAGCTAGCCTTTGCTATTCTGACTGTACATCGACAAAACTGAGGTCTACATCGTCGGCATTGAGGCGGTGTTGAGTATCTACAGATTGCAAAACTTTAACATTGGATGCTACACTGTTAGTGTACAACGAGGTCTTCATTAGCTTCTATAATTTCAATATATGCTGGTATTTAAGCATTCTATGTCACTGATGTTTATACCAGCGTATACCAAAACCAGCACTATACCTCTCTAATACTGGCGGTGTAAAACATTCTAGATACTTTTCATCTTCAATGAACACCAGCTATTGGTAAATCAAGGCCACTGGCCTTGAGCCAACGTAAAGTCTGTCAATGCTCTTGGAAATTTAATTTTACGAGGAATGCCAATTGATCTAAAATGTACATTGCCGGTGTACAATATGTAATGGCCGGCATACGATGTGTCCGTTGAAATTCCAATGGTTGTTCTATAAAGTTGCTCGACAGATCTGACTTGACGAGACAAGAAAAGAAACCCCAAGCAAGAGAGAATTATCCAAATATGTATATGTGTGTTACAATCATAGGGCACTAAAACTCTATTATTATTATAGCAACATATAGAGGCAATTTTAGGGTTTTGATGGGATCAAGCAATGCCCAATTCATTGGGTTGATGGATTTGAAGACTTTGATGTACGAAAAATCCTATGGAGGTGTTTTCTATCCTTGTTCATATTATTGATTGTTTGATTGTATGATTGAGATGCCATGCTTAATTGATTTGTGAATTTGCATTGATGGATTAGATGGATTGGATCGTTTGATTTATTTTGATGTTGACATTTGATTATTTGGGAATTTAACTATTATTGCTTGTAGTGTGTTTGATTTGTGATTAGCCAACACTAATTAGATAAAAAGGATTAGAGATACCTAGGAGAGATTCGATAATCTGTACAAGCATATCTGGGTTATTGGACAAGATTTGTCATAGGGATATGTACGTTTTGATAAAACTCATGAACTCATTTACATATGAGGTTTCAATTACAATTTTGGGTTAGTTGGCTGTGCTTGATTTGCAATTTCAACTAGAATAATATTTTTGGTGTGAGTGGATTACTATTTACCTGATAATTATAGATAAATCGCCTTGGGGGGATGATTTATGTTGCAATTAGAATTTTGCTATTCTGGGAGGTGGGCGAGTTCTAGTGAGTTTGGTTAAATCCCAAGCAATCAGTTTCAATATCAAATTGAGGCATTGGTCCAACTTAAATGAAAATATAAGTACATTGTTCTTGATTGTTTTTACATCTCCTAAACCCAGATCCTTCATTTGTGTTTCTAGAACATTTGGTTTGAAGTATTCAAATTTGCTCATTAGTTTGTTCTTAGGTAAGTCACAATTTGATAAATTAACTTAAAATCTAATATTTGATAGCTTTGCTTAGGGAAAGATTCAAATACCCAGTAATTAGTCACTAGCTCCTTGTGGTTCAACTTGGTCTCACCAATAATTTTGTTGCATACGCACTCGGTTTACAGGCCAGTTGTTTTCGCGCTTATACATAGAGTTTAAAATCAAAAGAGCATAATTAGGTGCAGTCATTTGGATTACAGATCGAATTTTTAATACACATCAATAGCTCAAATTAAAAGGGTGCATAGCTTTAATATACGAACATATTTGCTATAGCAGTGAACTGAACTCAATTGCAAGCTATTTTAAACTCTTCTTTATAGTGCACACATATACCTAAAGTCAACTCGCTTTAGAACAAAGATAGAACGTAACTTGCCTAGGTAAAAATTAACACTCAAAATAACATAAAATAACAAAAGGAACCATAAAGAGGTGTCTTTTTACTAGCAGATTTGTTCCGTAGATTTTATAAAAATCAAGG
This sequence comes from Combretum micranthum, assembly GCA_024138025.1. Lineage (NCBI taxonomy): Eukaryota > Viridiplantae > Streptophyta > Magnoliopsida > Myrtales > Combretaceae > Combretum > Combretum micranthum. The sequence goes on from JAMXBD010002237.1 coordinate 130,456, forward strand.
AATTTTGCTCCTTCATAGTGTCGATTCTTCTTGTGCGAATGAAACTCATAGTTCCTTCACACTGGCCGATCATCATCAATGAGCTTTTTGACAGGCTTTAGCCATCTTCAGTCTCATTTATCGCTTGCAACAACAATATAGTTTCTAAAAGATGTGAACTGCCATGAACACATTTGTAATATGCATAATGATATTTAAAGTCATGTTTAGGTGTTCAACTATCCCGCAAACAAACAAGAAATTTAACCAGTTGATGCATCAATAGCAATCTGAAGATAAAGAAAGAAAAAAAATTAACATTCCATGAACTTGATAGCAAAGGAATAGTTTCAATAATGATTGTTCAAATGCTAAAGTTAATACATCTAAATAAATATTCCAGTAACTCCATATCTAGGACAGATAACAACCTAGATCTTATTATTGTCAACTCAAAATTAGTATGTTAACCAATTGGAAATAGAAAACATCTTGAAAACTAGATGAAATGGTAAACCATTTTGAGTCACCTTTCCAACATGAAAAAAAGAACAAGAGGTTCAACTTAATACAAATTTCATGAGTTGAGAATAACTTGGTAAAGCTTGCTCCATGATGATGATACAATGATAGCAGAGATAAAATCCAAAGCTTAATCTAATAGTTCAAATAAGTGCCTTTTTAAAGCTAAAAGCTATTACGAATATCAAATTAGCACATTCGCTTTGCTGGTTTTCTACCTAAGTTTACTAGATCTCTTAAAATGAGCAAATTAAATCCTTCATTATATTTTCAATGAACATCCATAAGCTTGTCAAAATGATAAAGTTGAAGAACTTGTGTAGTTTAGCAATGGAAGTCAGAAACTAGTTTTATATTTTTTCTAAAATATCTTGTCATGCCACATTTGCATTAAAACAATCAAGAAAGCCAGGATGTACTCTTTCATTAACTCATTTTATTACTTACACGTATCATTTTTGTGCAGGCTAGGTTAATCTTCTTCTCATAACCATAATTCCCAAGGACTATAATACAACACAAAACAAATGCAATCTTCTAACGCAAATTGTGATGCCATCCCTTTTTAAAAAATATAAATTTATTTTAGGGATCTTCTTTGATCTTATTATGTATAGTGAAAACATTTTAAAAAGCATCCGTTAGGCAAATATTAAAATTTCAATCAATTGTAAATAGAAAGCATACCACTAATGACCTATTCTTTTGTTAAACAACAGTCATTCATTTGATAAGGCGACAACAAATTTGCAAATAAGTCCTAACTAGTAACTATGAAGAGAAGTGTGTACCATTATGAGCTCTATCGGTGTTGCCATATTATTGCTGAGAATATAGGATGTACACAAAGTCAAAGGCCTATGCCAAAACAACAACAACACAAACAACATACTTATTTTAGAAATCACATATCTCATACTATAACACAAACAACATCTCATATACCAAAGATCACTTACTAAATGAGATCAAAATAAACCTTAAATCAAAAACCTAATTGATACATTATCAAAATATTAAAGAAAACAAAAATATAGATCTTAATTCTTACCAAGACAGAGTTGCATAAGACAAAGATGAGATGAGATGAGAGAGAGAGAGTGTATGTGTGTGTGAGCATAAGACCGATGAGAGATTACGAGAGTAACTGAGTGAGGCTGTGGGAGCTTGAACAGAAAGACAAGGATGAGAGAGGGAGCGATGGGTTTAAGTTTCATTAGGTTTAGATTTTCCAAAATATATTTTAAACGATATGATTCGGATTATCCTTGGAATCAAACTGTAATCCGTTTAAGGGGTCTTAATCGGAACTGTCATCTAAACCATTTATAAAAAACTGCAAATTTGGTTTGGTTTGTTTGGTTTGGTTCAGTTTGTGATTTGATTTGGATTGGTTAGTTTTTTTGCCTACCCCTCCATCCTTAAACAAAAAATCTAATTTGCTCTTGGGTACTCTACCTTTTTCATCTCTTCCTGAAAAATGTATGATAGAAGGGTCTAATATGATCCAGAGCCTATTGGGGGATGCTTCATAGATGGATCAACCTATGTAAGTATGGTATCCTTATCTCCACTACTAACACTATACTGGTGAAACGAGATAGGATCTGGATCCATTAAGGTGAGACCTTCCCCAATATCATCCGACCATGATTTTCATCTCTTACGTGGAGCCACTGGGGGAAGGAAGGGGGGAGGGGGTTTGATGGGGTTATATAGACCTTTTTATATGAGCTGTTTGGCAATGGGGTGCCTAGCTAATGAGCATATGATGGACCAGGCTCATCATGCTGAACATATAAAGGACCAGGTTCATCATGATGTACATATGGGGGCGAAGGATCATATCTGATATCTGTAGCTCTGTATCGACATCGCTCTCACTCCTGACCTCATTCCTACTCATACCTTCTGTTATGTGGTCTGCGTCTCTATGATGGTGGAAGTTGTAGGGCATCCTCATCACCAACGATGTTAGTTGCTGGTGGTAGAGTTGTTGCTATTGAATAATTGATATTGAGCCCCACGAACTCATCCGCTACATGAATAACATCTCGTGCAGTGGCATAAATATCCTTAGGTGGCATATTGGGGACCTATAAATGAAATCAGCCTGCAATTAACCTTGAACATCTAAATTAGGAAATAAAGAACACAATATACATCCATATCTACCACATATATTCATTTAAATTACCATATAACGTATAATGTCCCCTATATAACTACTCTAGGATCTGGTGATCCGATTATACCAATCATAGTAATCTTTAAGTGTACCGCTAGGGATGTCTAGTATGTCCATAACTTAATTGTGCCTATCATCCTACTCTGCAATCCACCTAGCGAGCTTTGTTGCCTAGTTCCACTTCGTACGCCCCCATAATTTGATCTCATGTAACGCTCTAATATTAGAGGGGTAGGGTTGGGGAGCGGGGAAGGGGGGTTTAGGATCCTCTAGAAACCTCCAAACTATCTAAGTACTCTGTTTGGGTAGTAGTGCTCGATAATGTGGAAGCACACTAGGGGAACACATGCTTGCCATTATTCTCTACTCGATTGGTAGTAATTAGGCAGGTCATCCATGATCTCAAAATATGGGTCCTAAATGAGCTGCACATGAAAACAAAAAGGTATTGCATAAGCAAAATAGTGAAAGTGTAAATAAAAAAAAATATACTTTGATTTACAAAAAATGTACTTGTTTGGGGACCTATCGATCTATATATTCCCTATACTAGAATAACACATGCGTGGTACATCGAGTGACATCAAAAGTAGCCCTTAGTAACTGATGAGAGGGTTTCCTTTAGTAACTGATGTGATCTGTCGATGTATGGGGGCAATGTGTGGGAAGTGCTCCTAGGCTTAAATTTATAGAATGACAAGACATCCTGCTATGTTACTCATATCAATGTGGAATTCCATGAAAAGTTATCTATAGAGGCATGCAAGGTAATTTACTCCCCATGTATATTACCCTCCTAGCTTAAACTCATGAAGCAAAGAGAGGTATATGTCATGAACAAGATTCATTGATTTATCCTCAGCTATGAACCCCCTAGCAGTAATAGAATATAGGCTTTATCATGGCATTGTGTGGTGATATCATCAACATCATTAGGTAGTGTGCTGAAGTGTCTATCCAGCTATGACATCTTCAAGCATCCACCATCTATCTTAGCCTTCGACTCTGGTGTAACTCTAAGTAAATGGTGGCACAAATCTGACCAATCTACCCATGTCATGCTAGTGACTGCACGCCCATCAATTGGGAGTCCTATGAGAACCGTAATATCCTCTAGCGTAACCATCCACTCTCTAGTCGACATGTGGAACATATGTATCTCTAGGTGCCACCTCTTAACCAAAGTGGCACCGTGCCAATCCAGTTGAACGAATGGTATATGTACGTCACTTATAAAGTCGGCACAAGACAAATAGGGAACTGGTCACTCTTTCGGGCGTACATGCATACCATTTTACCTAGACATCGTCACGGTTCGGTTCGGGTCTGGAACTGAACCCGAACCGCCGGTTCCCGGTCCCAAAAGTGGTGGAACTGGAACCAAACCCGTGGGAGCCAGTCTGGTTCCTGGTTCTTAGGAACCGCCGGTTCTCACGGTTCGGTTCCGGTTCTAGAGAAACCAGGCACCATGAAAAAAAATAAAAAATTAATTAAATAATTTACTTAATTTAACTAAGAAAAATGCAAAATAAATTTTTTATTTGAAATAAATTGAGCCTAACAATAATTGTTCATAGCATTAGTTAAAAGAAATTCTATAATTATATATTTATTTATATATAATCACTTGCAATTTTTTAGTTGTTATATTAGCAATGTGACACTATAAAATATTCAAAGATATAAATAATTCTCAATAACAAAAAACGGATCACACATTGTTAAGAAAGAAAGTCTACTTTGATTGGAAGTCTACATAAATTTAACAATATATGATTTCAAATATATTTATTACTTTTGTTGTTAATAATAACACATTAAATATTGTGAATAGGAAATAAATTTTTTATTATTTATGCAAAAATAGTTTTAAATATTTATCTTATAATTACAATTTTTTATAATTTTCTTTTCTTTTTTCTAACTTTTTTTTTTTATAATTTTTATGGTGTAGAACTGCCGGTTCTGTCGGTTCTTGAATCGACGGTTCCAAAACTGCCGGGTCATGCGGTTTTAGGGATGGAACCGTGAGGACCCGTTAGAACCGACGGGTCCTTTATCAGTTTAGACCCACCATTGCTGGACCGGTTCCCGGTTCAGGAACTGCTGGTGACGGGTCAGGTCGGTTCCAGGTTTGGAACCAACCCGTGATGATGTCTAATTTTACTACCTCAGCTTTACTTCTCTTCGATGACTATGTAATGCAACATGCTTTTCTATTTGAAAAAAACTTCATGACAAGCTTGCTCAAACTATTTTAAATCAACAATGTAAGAAAAGGATATTATCTGACCCACCCATGGAAGTATCGATCTATGAACAGATTGACTCGTTAGTAAAGAGTTATTTGGAGGTCCTAGATCCATCTATAATAAAAAAAATTAATGTACAATATCAGAATTATGTAAGTAACAAAAGGAGAAAACAATAGATATCAAGTGATATAAGTGTAGCAAAACAAATCACTTAAATATATTTATACCAGTAAGACTCGACTGGTTTATTGCTGCCCTTCTAGTCGCTTGTCTAGTTGGACAACTTCTAATATTATGCCTTAATTGACTACATGACTTGTATGAGTATCCCCATGGATGCTCTCGAATATCCATCTCATTTTGGAAACATTTCTTCCTTGGCCTGCCCCTTTTTCTCATAGGCCGAGGGAAGGAGTGCCATGTTGGAATATCAATACAAGTCCAATTCGCCTTATTTGTTGCATGCATGAATAAATGCCCATAAACCCTTATATGATTTTCCCACCTATATCATTGCCGCACCTGAGTACCACAATCCATACGTAGACTACCAGTTACTATCATTGCATGTGAGCATGAGATTTTATAGATTTGTCACTTATTACAAGTACATCTACTTAAACTTAACTAGCCTTTTTGTATGTGATTTCCCTTCTAACTGTACATTATAGGTCATGGTGTAGTTAAAACCTCAAATATACATTCCTGATAGTTGGAACATGTAAATGATGGACACTGAATACACTGTTCTACCTCTCAAACATCTTTGCAAAATAATTTGTCAGCACCTTACCTAAATTCATCACTTGACTCGCCTCGTGCCTTTATTTGTTGAAAATTGAGTTGCAATTGTAAAAAGTTTTTTTACTAATGCTGCCACTAGTAAGCATCGAGCATCTTTAAGAACAGAATTGTAACTTTCAACCATGTTTGTTGTACTAATTCTAAACCTTGCTGCGCCTTCATTATAAGACAAAGTCCACATAAGGGGATGCAACTTATAAAAATATTGTGATGTCCATGGGCTAGTTTGGTTTGCTACATTAAAGTAACCATGAAATTTTCTAATTTAGGTTTGGTAAGCCGTTCTATTCATTAATTCATTACTCTTAGCCTTCGAGTTTAAATTGTTGGTAACATGTTAGATACACCATTGGCCACATAGCATTTTCACCCTCAACTACGTTCTTACTATAGGCATGGTGGTTGGGTATCAAGTAAATGTTAGAGCAGCATTTGATAATATGTTCCAAAAATTTTTGAAGGAACCAACTCCATGTGTCCTCTGACTGTTCATCGATAAGAGCATATGTCAATGGCGTAATATGATTTGCTCATTCACTGCCACTGCGATAACTAGTTTGTACTTGCATTTGCCATATAAGAAGGTACCATTAATTGTGACCATGAGTCTTGAAAGAATTAACAAAGACAATTAGTTCACCGCTAACAAGCTTTTATTAGTACATTCAGTCATGCATCCAGAACATATTTGTAGTAGGGCTGGGCAAAAAAACCGACCGAACCGTGAACCGAGCCGAACCGAAAATTCGATTTTTTTTTAATTCGGTTCGGTTCATAGTTCTGTTCGAAGAGAGAGATTCGCGGTTCGGTTCATAATTTCAAACCGAACCATCTTACTAATTTAAAAAAAAAATCCTGTTCAGCGTTCAGTTCACTGCTTAATGGCAGTCCAGCCAGCCCTAAAATTAATTAAGTTTAGCATTTAGGTTTGTTGTGCTTATCTCTCTTTAGTCCTCACTCTTGCTCACTCGGTCCTCACGCGCCGCTCACGATCACCGATCACGGCTCAGGCTTACAGTCTTACACACCCTCAGCTCACACAGCGTCAGGCTGTCAGGTGTCAGCCACACACACAGCCACACCACATGCACAGTTCCAGACTTCCGAAGTTGTCAAGGTATGATTTCATGGTTTCCTTTCCTCGCATAGTACTTCAACCTTGTTAACTCAACCTATTCAACCTTGAATAGGGGATTGGATTTTGTTCTGATCTTTCTGCTGCATCCTTTGTCTTGGTCAATGTTGATCTGCTACGTATCCTAGAAACCCTACCCCTCTATGACATTTCTATTTGTCTCTCGTTTCTGTCTTACAATTGGAGAAAGAAGGGGATAGAGAGGATGAAGGGGTTTTTGAGGAACAGAATTGGGCATCTGCGGTTGACGATGGTGCGGGGAAGAGATTGTTGGGGAGAGAGAACGAGGAGAGAGAGATAAAGATGGAAAAAGGGAAAAAGAAGAAGAAAGTTAGTTATTTTAGTGATGAGAGTGATGATGATTGAGGTAGTTTATTCGGCTAGGTGTTCCACGCCGATGGCGAATCATCGTCTCTGTCTTGCAGTTTGTCTCTCGTCTCTGTCTTGTAGTTTGCTTGTTGAAGCAGTCATAGAGATCCAAATTATTGAGGTAGTTTATTCGGCCAGGCGTTCCACGCCGATGGCGAATCATCAAAAACTGAAGGAATCAACTTTCGTCGTTGGACCTAATGATCCAGACTATGTTGGTCTTGCTGAAAGCTGCCCCATTTGCTTAGATGAATTGTGTGGCATGAGAGGATTAATAAAGACCCCTTGTGGTTACGTATTCCATGAAGAATGTATACGCCATTACTTGGATAATGGAAACTCATGTCCTTTGTGCCGATCTTAGTTTGATTGAATATCATAAGAAATTTATATGTATTTTTTTTAGGTTGCTTAGGATTATAGGGTGCAAGTTAGAAGTGAATGTTGTGTCTCAAGATGTATATTGTTTTCTTTTAATAATTCAATGATATATATATACTCACACATGTATATATATATATATTTTTTTTTTCTTACGTTGTTCTATGTTTTTTACAACAACTGTTCCTGTTACAAAGTGAATCGATTTTTGCATCATACTTTAGATGACTCATGAAACCAAAATAAAAAACCAGATTTAGGGAATGAAAAGGCCGTAAGTTTCCTGATTATATTACACTCAAAGTTTAGCATGCATCAATTTCTGCAAGGCGGCTAAGAAATAATACAAGACTTGGAACTTGACGCTTATGCTGATAAATTTTGAAACATTGAGTTATGAGGCTGCTATTTGGTGCAGGATATATGGTAAAGTTTTGGCTCAAGAAAATATTTGAAACTTCATCTAATGTTGTTTACATTGATTCCACTTGTTGATATAGAATAGCTATTAGCTAATATAGAAATAGGAGCTGCACCTTTGCCCACCTTTGCCAAGTGCATATTCTTCTTATTCTTTTATTTTGTATATTGCATTCGAGGACCGTCAAGCGATATCAGATGGCAATGACATATATCAGCAGCTTTTTCCAACTTATGTTTCCATTTTCATGTAAATAATTTCTTATTTAGTAGCTATTTTAACTTTCAACAATTCGGTTCATACAATGAAAATGCTTTAATGTCTTAAGGGTTATTGTACATACATTTTGTAATGCAATTTCAAGTTGAATGTTATGGAGATGTATTTGCATTTCTATACCGTTAAAATTCACACACACTCCGGATTATAATCTTTTTGTTTTACTTTTCAGATGTCTTCGTTTGATGCACAGAGTATGAGCAAACCAGTAAATGTTGATGCTTCGAAGAGCAATCCGATGGATGTGGATGCATCTAAGGAAAAAGTGAATAGAGATGAAAATGTTGGCAAAGACTATCAGAATGATAATAGTGGTCCTTTACCTTCTTCTGGTACAACAGCTAAACTCCCTTCCTCTCCATTAGCTTCTAACAAAAGACAAAGGTCTAAAGTGTGGGCACATATGACATTAGAATTGGATCAAAATGGGAACAAGAGGGCAAAATGCAATTATTGTCACAAAACCTTTAAGTATACTGGCGGGAATGGAACTAGTGCATTACTTACTCACTTGAAGAGATGTAAACAATTTGTTAGCAAAGACACAACGGGTAAACAGAAAACTCTGCTTAGTATATTAGAAAATAAGCATTTTTCCATTCAACTAAATAGTAATTTTGATGAAAGTCGGTGTAGAAGAGAGCTTGCTAGAATGTTTGTAGTTGCTGAGCTGCCATTTAGATTTGTTGAAAATGAAGCTTTTATCAGTTATAGCAATGTATTGCAGCCTAAGTTTTCAGTTCCATCTCGTACAACTTTAAGACGTGATTGTCTAGAGTTGTACAATGACGAGAGGGAAAAATTGAGGCAATATTTTGCTAAATTTACTGGTAGGGTGTGTTTAACTACCGATACGTGGACTTCTTGCCAAAACTTATCTTACATGTGTCTTACATGTCACTTCATTGATGAGAACTGGAAATTGCAGAAAAAGATTTTGAATTTTTGTCAAATTTCTGGACATTTTGGTGAGGCAATTGCCAATGCTGTGGAGGCATATTTGAAGGGATGGGGTATAACAAAGGTTCTTACAATCACTGTAGATAATGCAAGTTCAAATGATGTTTGTATGCAGTATTTGAAAAGAATATTTCAATCTTGTGGAACACTTATGTTGAAAGGAGAGTATCTCCATATGAGATGCTGTGCACATATTTTAAGTTTAACTGTGAAAGAGGGTATGAAAGATATGGATGATTCCATATTTAGAATTAGATCTGCTGTTAGATATGTTAGGTCTTCTCCATCGCGATTGGCGAGGTTCAAAAGCTGTGTGGCAGAAGAAAATGTAAGGAGCAAGGCACTATTATCTTTAGATGTTGAAACCAGATGGAATTCAACATATACAATGTTGGAGTCGGCTGTGAAATTTCAGAAAGCATTTGAGTTGTTGGAGATGAAGGATGAGAAGTTTAGGGCAGATCTTACAAGCAATAAAATGAGGGGACTTCCTACAGAAGAAGATTGGGAATATGCACGTGCAATATTGCCTTTCTTAAAAACATTTTATGATGCTACTTTGAGCATTTCTGGTTCTTTATATGCCACTTGCAATCACTTTGTTGAAGAAATTATGGGTGTTGGGAGTGAGATCAAAGAACAATGTGGAAGTGATGATCTTTTCGTGAGAATGATGGTTGAAAGAATGAGAGTAAAGCATGAGAAGTACTGGGGAAATATTAACAACATGAATGTATTGTCATTTGTGGCTGCAGTTCTTGATCCTTGTCTAAAACTGTCTTATGTGGATTGGATGGTGAGAGAGGTTTATGATGATGAGAAGGGAAACCAGCTAATGGAAAAAATTAACTACACCCTCTCAAGCTTGTTTTATTATTATGATTCTTGTATTGAGCACAGTGAGGAAAGCTTGACAAATTCTGAAAGTCATGTGAAAGAACCAAAAGTAGAAATGGTAAATAAAGAGCGTAAAAAGAAAATGAGAAACAAGTTCACTAAAAAAGTGGGAGTGAACAAAATGATGCAAAAGAATGAATTGGAGAAGTATTTGGCAGAAGAACGGGAGGAACTTGATGATGATGATAAAGGTTTTGATGCATTGGATTGGTGGAAGAAATTCTCATGTAGGTACCCCATCCTCTCTTTAATGGCTAAAGACATCTTAGCAATTCCTTTGTCAACCGTGGCTTCAGAAAGTGCTTTTAGCACGGGTGGTCGAGTTCTTGATGTTTTTAGGAGTTCACTGATTCCATATATGGTGGAAGCCCTCATATGTGCACAAGATTGGCTCAAGAAATCTGCAATTTTGTCCATTGAGGAGGATCTTGAAGCACTGGAAATTTTTGAATCAGGTTTCAACTTGTTAAATTTTATATTAGTTTCAACTTCTTTCATATGTTGATTCTGTGCTAATAGGATGCCTTTTTTATATATTGCAGAAGTTGAAGTTGTGAAAATTGATGGATTCAGCTACTACAAATATCACCATCAATTAAACTAAGGTCACTAGGTCAGTCCATTGAACTTCAATTTGCTAAACATGAATCTAGCAAATGAATATAATCAAGATTCTCATTCATTGATATCGAAGAAATCAAACTTGTTGTTTGGTTATGTGTGTGTGTATCTTAATTATTTTAGCCTTTTAGTTTAAGAAGAATAAAACAAGGAGACTTATGAAGGACAGATGAGTCTTACCGCAATTTCTATTAGTTAATGGACAGAATTGATGTATCACCGGTCTGCCATTGTACATATTGTGACGATATATCAGCATATAAAACAAGAATTTTTATTACATGTTGGGGATGGAGCATGTGCATGAATCTAAGGCACAAGCTTTTATTTAGAAAAAGATAAATTGAATAAAAAAAAAGGGAAAAAGAAGTCGAACTTTTATTTATGTGGCGCGTAATGCAAGAAGCACGATTTCGAATGTAAAAGGTTGAGGATCTTGATGTAAGCTTTGACATGAGATTTGCTATTGTTTCTTGGATTCTAGTTCTCAGATTTGATATGGTCTCTTGGATGCGAGAACTTCTCAAAAGAAAATGTAACTCACCAAGACTGATAAGTAGAGATACTGTTTCTTGCATTCCATTAGCCTTCCAAGTATTATTTAAAATGAGGTCATATCCGTTATTTTTTATTATTCTTTCATGTTTCTGAATTTTATTGTATCCGCTGTGAGTGTGAGGTGTCTGGGACAAAACATCCTGATTTAAATTTCTTTATGTTTAATCTACATCATTAACAGCATACCTGTTTAGTTTCATTTTTATGATGTTGGTTCACTTTGTTTCTATATCTTATCAGGTATGCTATATGCTGTGATTTGAGAAGTCACGCAACTATTGAACGTCTTCGCAGGTCGGTGTTCATATGTTGCTTTGTACTGTTTCCATCAAATTTCCTTTGTTTCCACCTCCCTTGCTTTTTGGATGTTAAGAATTGTCTCTTTGGTGTACTTATTTACCCTGCAGGATCAAGGGCATTGAAGATTCCAAGGTTGAGAATGTTACCATGTTTTTTGTTTTGTCTGCTCCATAGCCTTTCATGTTTAAGTAATGGATTCTAGACTTGTAAAACTGCCAACAGAATTTACTTTTATTTCTTCACCTTTTTTTTTCTCTTTAATTGTACTAGTCTTTTGCATTTTCACTCTATCCAACATAGATGACCAATAAATATGGATGAACATCTGATATTAGTGACATTGGCAATGGAGTTTAGTTATGTTATTATTTGAGATTGAAATGCTACAATCACCCATGAATACTTGATCACATGAATCTTAAGACAAAAGGGGACAATTATACTGAATTATGCACTACAACCAACTTTCAGTTTTCACCATCCGCATTGATGTAGCAAGTTCTTTCTACACGACGTTGAAATGAGAAAGGAGCAAATTCTCTCTTTTTTTTTTTACATGGTTCGAACCGTATATCGAACCGTTTTTTTAGGTTCGAAAAATTAGTGAACCGAGCCGTAAGGTTAGGTTCGTTTTTATAAAAATAATCGAACCGTTATTTTAGGTTCAATTAAGTTCAGGTGGCGAACCGGACCGAATCGTACCGCGCCCACCCCTAATCTGTAGTGATGAAACGCTTTAATGCAAGGAGCTAATGCCCAAAAGAGTTTGTCAAGAGCATGTGCCCTGCAGTATCTGATTCAACAGTTTTCCACTCAATCTTTGTTTCTGGATTTGCCTCTGCTATTGCATTAAGTAGATATGGCATGGGAGCTCCACATATGAATCCTCCTAACTGCCATACACCTGCTCAATATTCTTTTGCTTCGCCTCATGAATTCTTTTAATTTGAACATGATGCCTAAACTCTTTTAAGATAGTCAATTAAAGGTCCTTCGCCTTCATATATGAAAAATTACAAACCTCCATTATAATGCACCTAGATATGCTGGTGGAGTCCAACTGAGAATGATCCTATGTAGTGATTTCATCCAAACATGTGTCAGGCCCTTCATATTTAGTGATGTGAAAACACCTACCATGTTTCTTATAGCTCCCTTTGAGTCTCCATTTACAACCTCTATTGTGGGTATCTATGCATTTAACTGCCAATGGCCTTAGATTCGAGTCCACCACCTTAAAATTATAATGGTTTGATATATGCCACATTTTCACTGCTTGTATAACATGATCTTTACTCTTGTACTGCATCCCAACCTTGAATTCATCACTAAAGCTCCAATTTCCAGTACTTATTTTCTACTCATCATAAAAAGCAGCATATGCACTACCTACATCTGTAATGAAAAAAGATACTAACATTGAGCTCCTTTGACAAAACGGTTGACATGAAATTGAATTATGGTTTATCGCAAGATGTTGATTTGTACATGAATACTTAGCTTGTCATTTTCAACACCTATTGATTATGAGAATTCCTAGGTTGTTAGCATTAAAAAAAAAAAAAAAATCGAACTCTATACAAGAATTCGAAATTTTGAGAAAAAGAGCAATGCTGGCTCTAAAATTTTATTGAATATATGATATATGACTGTTTTGTGTCTTAGGGCATATAATTTGCAGGCTAGCTTAAAAGCTGCAAAAAATAGAATAAAATTGTCAAAAAATAAAAAAATCTTAAAACGAAGTACACATAAAGTAAAGTAAAATGCCATAGATGGCTTGCAAAAACAACACTTCTATAAAAAGTTATAAGTAAAACAAAACCTACTAAAAATGACTATTTGAGGTCCTAAATGAAGGAATTTGACCAAAAACTACCTTAGCTCATCACCAAAGGCAGTGACTTCTTTGAGTTAGCACATTTCCTTCCAAATAGGGTCTTTAGATCACTTAACGATAATAGACCAGTTTCTGTCCCACTTCACCATGTACCTGTTTGCCATTATCTCCATCTCATCATCCCTATTGCATTAACATCTGTAGAAGCTATTAAATGGTGTCAGTCATGACCCTTAGGTTGTACATCTACAGTAGTAACCTATTGGGACAAACCTATCACTGAATCATTCCCATCTTCATCATAGTTGTCACTGCATTCACTTATTGATGTGTCTTGCATTGCATTAGTATCATACCTACAACTCCAATTAGGTGCACCCATTTCAAAGTTACTTATCTGGACCTATATGCTAATAACTATTATTTGAGTAGGATTGGAGTTATTATCTGCCAACACTTGGTTGCTAACATTTCCATTATTGCCCATGTTGCCCATAGGTACCTATGGCAATTCCTTTTCAAATATCTGGACATATATAACCACTAATCTTTCTGTGTATACTAACATCTCTTGTGCAACATCATCATCGGTAACTGGAATAACATTATAATGTAGTGTTCTATCTGTAATAGTTACCCTATGATACAACTTAACTCAATGTGTAGACCTATTTACCTTAAGTCTACTACAAATGGTGTTTAATATTTGCTCATGCATGGAGTTCCTACTGACACTGACCTCAGCAACTGACTGCCTATCATAACCAAAACCTTCATTTCCTTTCATAATATTGTCATGAGCGTATAATATAAACTTGCCTTATCCACTTCCACACCTACCCTATTAGCTTATAAAACATAAGTTGAATGCATGAAATGTGATCATGTTATGAATAGTACTCCCCTAATATCTATTATGCTTACTAATACTAGTTTATCCATCTTAAGCTTATTAAAATATTTCATTGGGGTAAATCACTCCGAAAGATATCAATCTTTTGGGATAGGTTTATTTAAGGTATCAACGTTATATCAAGTGATTCATTTAAGCCATTACCAATGGACCATTACTGACTTCGTTGAAGCAGTCCATTAAGTGCCAAATGTCAAGAGCAGAATTATCTTTCATATTTTAGTGAATTGCAACCCGTTTATGAAAGTGAAAAAAAATAAAAAACTAAAAAGCCAAATGAAATCAAACCACTAATTTTTTTAAAGTAGATTTTTTAAAATGTAGCAGGCATCAAAACAAAGCCAAAATTTTGGTGATCTATTTGAACATGATGCTAATATTTGTCAAATCTTGCATATATTTGAGTGGCAAATGAAATCAAACCACTTAAAAATTTTTAATTTCAACCCAAAAAGTGATGGGAAAAAAAAACCTAGACGTTTAGTGGTGATGGTGGCAAGTCATCCACAAACACTGCCAGCCAGAAAGTGATAAAAAGGGGAAGGGGGGAACTTTAGACTCTATTCTAGCACCATCATTCTCAACCTGAAATCTTCTAATAACTAATTTGCATAATACTCTATAAACATTATTAGCCACGCGTGTATATCTCCCCAATTCTTCACCACTAGCCATTCTATACACTAAAATACTCTCACACTAAGAAATGCTAAAAACCCAAAATGAAGAAACCTAACCTCTCTCCTCTTTCCATCTTTCTCTTTCTGAAAATTCTTTCATTCTCTCTTCAAAACCTTGTTTACTCTTTCTCTTGCCTCAAGCTTCCTTTACTTCCTTCTCCCTCTCTCTTATGGTTTATCTTTGTGTTAAATCGTATAGGAGTTTAAATTTCGAAGTAATATGAATACTTCATTTTATTTATTCTTTTTTAATTTTCTGATCTGGTATAGTGTGATTTTGAATTCAAAGAGGAAAAACAAAAAAGATTCAACCTTTTCTTGTTGATTTTTGAGTCCCAGGGCACAAATTCGTGTGGTTGAAATGCGGAGAATTATTTGAATAAATTAATGTTTAATTTGTTAAAGATGTCGATGAATTTTATTTTTTAGGCTTTTGAGAAGTTTGTGCATTTTGAAAGTCTTAATCTGTAAATCTGTTCTAGAACTTCTTCACCTTTTTTTTTTCCTTTTTACATTTTTTTTTTCATTGAACCAGGTTTTTAACTAATTCAAAAGTCAAGGAAAATGCACTCTCTTGACGTGTGGTACGTAATGGTATATCGTTAACAGCGTCAAACATTAACAGTTAGCAATACCTTAATGAATCATTTGATCCATCATTGATACCTCTTTTTAATACTTTAAATGTTGATACGTCAAATGAGCTTACTCTTAAACGTTTACCCTATTTCATTGGTGTGGGTTCTAATATCATCAAACATGATTAAGGTGTAAGATATATAATAATATAAGATTTCATAATTTGATCCCTAAATTCTAAAAGCATATGGTAACATCAAAATTACAGCATACAATATCCACATTACAGCATTAATAAAGCATACAATAAACATCAAAATTGCATTACCACTCTACAATACAACTCATGTGACAAATAACATACAATGTTGCTTCAACATTTCGAAAAAAAAAAAAAATCCAACAACATACGTAACACCTAAAAATCTACATTACAACATCAATAATCGTGAAAAACTGAAGTGATTGGCTCAAGAAAATGGAGTTTGGTGCATCCTTAATGATTAAGGGGTTAATCAGTTGATTTTTACATAAATAGATGTCTGGTTATCGAAATTAACTAAGAATACATACCAATTTGGTCAAAAACAGTGCTGGAATGGAGAAAGATAAGGGTTAAGGTTTTTTAGCGACTGAAATTTGGGGATTCTTCATGCGTCAAATGGGGAAGAAGGAGGAGGTGGGCAAAATATGACTCATCAACCTCATTTCTTAAAGAGACCAGTTGCTTCACTATTTGAGACCTCATCTCTTAAAGAGACGGGTTAGGCACTTTTGAGCTTGTCTTTCAAGAGATGAGGTAATATTGCTTAAAACTGAGATTATTTTCATCCCACTAGTATTATTGTAATTTTTAAAAAAAATGTATATTAATTTCCTTTTCTCAATTGCTATATATATCACTTTGAATGTGTACCAGTTTGAATTAATTTTGTGGACATATTTGACTGGTTCTTTTTTTTTAAAGAAATAGTATTGGCATGTCTGCTAAAAACATGACATGGTATTTGTTTTTTTTTTTTGTAATTTATTATACATATAGGATATAATTACCTCTAGTAAACAACTCAAATAGAAAGTGGGGCCCATAATTTTTTAGAGGAGATAATTGTTAACTTTTAAGAAGCTTAGGATTATTCATGTAATTTTAAAAATTTTCAAGAAAGATTCGTGTAATTTATCCACATAAAAATATGTTAAGAAGCCTCTGGAAAAAAGAAGTCAACCTAGAAAAGGATTATAAGTACATATTTATATAAGAGATCGATTTAATATTACATTGGTGAAAAGTTTTCCCTATTTCAATATATTTTAGGAAGTAGAAGTGGAATATTTTAGGAATATTTTTAAAGATAGTTAATCATAAAAAAAGGAAAAAAATTTAACATAAATTTGACACATTTAAATTTTAGATAACTAGTTATAATAAAAAATAAAGTTAAAATACTAGATGTAGTAGTTATTTTATTGGAAAGTTTCCAGGTTCCATCGTGGTTACCATGGAACCGATTTCATCACGGTAATAATTGGTTTAAATCTTTTATAATGGTGATTGAACTTCTTTATTTTTTTAAACTAATTTTTTTTATAATTAATTTAATTTTAATACTAATAATGATGTCGTATTATGATGGGCCTATAGAAGTTTACTACTTCCTACTATGAGAATCACTGTTATAACTTTCAAATGATGATAAAAGTATTAGGCATGAATGACGAATCAATAAAATGGATATCTGTCAAATGACTATAAGAATTAAGAAACTTTCGGCCAACTTATTTCTCCATAAAACCAGCTCATCATGAATAATGGAAACTCACAATTTGTCCAGGTCAATCTCATTCTCATAATATAAACGCGCGGCAACATGTTATATATAAAATGTAGATAATAATTATTATGATGATGCTGCCAATTGACTTTCACTTTTATAATGCAAGTAGCCATGAGAGAAAATTCCAATAGAGCTTTAAAATATTTCTATACCTAAACCTGATTTGGACATATTTGTAAGTCAACAACTGCTACATATGCATTCAGCATTATATATTGACACTTTTACATCAACTTATCCTTGCTCATAGCCAAAAAGGAAAAAGTCATAAACCCCAATAACCATAACCACCATAAACATGGCATATGACTCGCCTTTGCACACACAAACCAAAACCATCATCTTCTTTACATTCTTTTTCTCCATACTAATCGTCGTGGTTCCTACAATATCAGACGAAAGTTATGCAAAAGCCTTGCCCCCAGATTCACTATTCCTGCACAAACCTCCAAAGCTAACCCACCTTAGCTTCTACTTGCATGAACTATTTGGTAAACCTAATGCAACCGCTCTCATCGTGGCCACTGCACCCGGATTGGCTCCAGGTACGGTAGCATTCGGTTCGGTCGCTGTGCTGGACGATGTTCTAAGGACTGGCCATGAAGGGGATTCCAAGCTCATTGGTTATGCCCAAGCACTCTCTGGTGTGGCATCCAAGACCGAGACTGCTCTTACGATAGCTTTAACTTTGTTCACGGATGGTAGGTTCAATGGGAGTACTTTGTCAGTGTTTGGAGGAACAACCTAGGTGCATCGCTAAGGGAGCTTTCCGTTGTCGGTGGTAGTGGGATTTTCCGATTAGCTCGTGGCTATGTTTTGACCAGCACTTACTCGTCCGTTGCCAAAACCGGAATTACAATTGCCAAATATGATGCTTATGTTTACCATTATTACTGATGATGATCCCCACGCAGCATTGCCTATTGAGGATTATTTGGGATTTCTACATTGATTTTGGGGTTTTTATGTTTAGTGGATAGGTGAATAATGCAACAAGTTCAATTCCCAGTTTGCTTTCCTTGCTGTTTGAATTAGTAATGCTGATTCTGTTTTAATTTTCATTTCCTTTTGTATGTTCTTATAACCTTCTGGACAATCTTAGCAGATTCATAATCCATATTTGCCGGAATGTTATATGATTGTGAAATTGTTAAACAAGATAAAAATGTTATATGCTTAATTTAGATTGTTACTGTATAATATCAGATTTTTTATCTTCGTATATATAATATCTGATTTGAAGAAGGTAAAGTTAAGTTATTGTCAAATAGATTTTCAATTATATAAATAGAATCAAATAATGTAATTGACAATTTAGGATATTAGAGATTAACTAAATCGTGAAAATTTCAGATCAATTCCAGCCTAATAGGAGAAAGAAAATTTGACTTATTCAAATAATTGTATTATTTCAAGTTAGTTGATGGTTATATATTAATTGCTTGAACCATTGTGTTTTATAATTATTTTTAGTTGTGGTGGGTGGTGATTGTACCCAATATTTGAACCATCATATCCTTTACTTGATTTGAGGGAGGCTATCAATAATAAATATTTATAGAAGTGTTTAATGGTCATCACCTTGGAAGAATCATAATTCATGAAATTATCGAAAAATCATTGAGCATGCTTTTCTTATCTTGGGATATTTTTCATATGAATTTTACACATTTATTTTGTTCATGTTTCTCTCATCGTTAATCTTATTAATATCGTACAATTAATTTTCAAATATTCTACAAACTTGTATGGTCATCAAGTATAAAGGATCACTTCAATTATTAATACACACTTAGTTGTATTCTAGAAGGGGTTATGAATTTCTTAGGAAATTTTCTATACAACTCATAAAACTCTTTAAAAAAGCATTTTTTACATGCCTCAAAGTGTTTATTTTTTCCCAATTTTCTAAACTTTTTTTTTTCCGACAGTTACATCATATCTTCTAATAATTATGAGTTAATTATTGATCATTGTTAGTTGCATTAGTGTAAAGTATGGATGTGAATTATGTATATGGCATTCATATGTGGTTGTGGTAATTATCTATTGGGATTTTGCATCCCTTAGCTTTATAAGATCTGATTATATTTAAGGACATCAGATATCTATTTAAATCTAGTTATGGCTTAGGACATGAAAGTAGGATTTGTGCTAATACTCCAAAAAGATTTCATGTGTATTAGCTTGATATAATCTAGATTTTAGTAAATTAAAATTTTTTAGTTGTTTAGTACATGTAAAGTTTAAATTGTTATAAATAGAAGATAATTATAAGAGTTATAGTACATATATTTTGGCCAATAAATATATATATAAATTATGGATTGGAAGTAGGTCTTGGACCATGCATATTCATATAGTTTAGTATGGCTGTAACAAACCATCCATGTCTTTTGGTTCTGTGAATGAAAATTTGCTAAAAATAAATTGGAAATGGACTGCTGCAAATCAGAGTACTAAACAAACATCAGTAAAGTTAATGCTTGTCAAGTTGCTTCTCTTTGCTGTAATGGGATAAGAACATTATGGTTAACTAAATTCTTTATAAACCTGCTCAACATGAATGGAAACTTACAATCTGAGGAATGATCGCAGCAGCATACATCAAGTCAAGCATTGAATATTAAAATGTAGCAACATGTTATTGTCCTTAATTAACGCTGCCTCATCTTAATTTTTGTTATTAAACATTAAGAATTGTATACTTGAGTTTTGCAAGCAAGTTATCGTCATGTTTGCCAATTGACTTGCACTTTTTGATTCAATTACACACTGGAGAAACTTTCTATAGAGCGTAAGATATTTCTCATATCCAGATCTAATTTGGGCATAATTCCAATTCAACAACCCCCACACTAAAGTACATGTCAATTTTTAATATGTTCATAGCCGATTAGTATAGTGACATTTTCGTATTTATGGTCCAGTGGGTGTTTTTTTTTTTTGGTGAAACGAGAGCATATTCTTATAAAAAACAGACCACTGATTAAAATCATAAGTTTTTCTCATGAGGTAGGCTACTTTTTGGTCAAATTCAATTATTTAGATCTAAAAAAAAAAAAAAAAATTTTTGGATATCTTTATTGAGTTTCCTTTTTTGTTTTAGATTATTTATTTGAGTATTTAGGCCTTATTAGGGTTTGACTTATGACTTAATTCATCTTTTTGGACAAGAACAATATCATTTTTAAAGGAGTAATAACATCAAGTTTTCTCTCTATTTTCCTATCTTTCTTGATATTCTTTGGAATTAACAAGTTACGAGTAGATTACTTTCTGATATTGATGCGTAAATCAATAAATTACAATTTTAATATCTTTTTAATTAAATTTATGCTAGGTCACTCATTCTCTTTCACATTCTTTTCTATATACTAACAATTGTTCTTGCAATTTTAGAGGAAAGTTATGTAGCAACCTTGCCTCCATGTTCATTATTTCTACATGAATGTCTAAAGCTAACCCACCTTAGCTTTTGACGTAGTGAAAAATAATTAGGGTCTATCACAGTTTGTTGAATCGTGCATGATTAGTAGAAAGTGATTCTTAATTACCTACCGATTCCAAGAATACCTAGATAATTGATATCCAAATTTGAATAAACACTATAGTAATACGAAAATTTGGGAAAATAGAGCAAGACGACTCAAATTCTATAATACTAATGATAACTATTTTTCTTTTTGCCTTAGGGCGTACATGTATAAGTAGGCTAGAGAGATGCCTAAAATAAAACTTAAAAAATCTCCAAAAATAGAAAAGTCCTACAACTTAAGGACATAAAGTACATAAAAAGATGAATAAAATGCCACAAATAACATATAAAATTGAAGAGACTATAAGAAGATATAACAAATTTTAAACTTGCCCAAAATATAAAAAATGCCCATTTGAGGGCCTAAATGAAAGAAATTACCTTTAAACTGATGTAGCTCATTAGCAAAGGTGATGATTTTTTCTTGTTGGCATATTTCCTTCAAGATAAGAACTTGTAATTATGGAACTGTCACTGGACAGTCTTAACCCTACTTTCTCAGATACTTGTTTACCATTCCTTCAACTTTATTAGCTTCTACTTGCATACGCTTTTTGGTAAAGTCAAGGCAATTGCTATCAATGTGGCCATTGCAATTGGACTTAGAGAGTTACTAGGTGCCATAGCATCTGATTCAATAGGTGTTGTTACAAGTGAAAATCTGCTAGTAAAGTATGGATCGGAACTGGATGGGCCTACAACTAAAGATAGCTTGCTAGTGGTATGTCGGGAGGTTGTTAGGAATCTAAGGGGAGGGGAGAGAGCCCAAAAGGAAAGAATCTATTGGGATTTGTCTTTTGCCAAAATGTCTAGTTGACATACCTTAAGCCTTCGAGTGTTGTTTATCGGAGGCAACCACATCAAAATGGAGCCCATAGAATATTTTTCTGTTATGCGATGTAATCCTCAATTGGTAGCTAACTTGGATCCAAGATGGTAGGTGAGTCTCTCAGTAGAGGGTTGCTGGACTAGTGTGGTAATCGATCTCATTATTATGACCTCAGGGAGGTTCAAGTTATCATTCTCGAGATGTGGGGAACCAAGCTTATTGGTGTGCATTTTTTATCTGATCGGGTTTTATATATCAATATCATATTATCTTTTCCTATGATCTGGTCAATGCTAGGCAAATGCACCTATCACATGTAGTATAGGAATATATTATAGAGTCATATTCCTCGGGACCATCAATAAGTACTACTACTCACCCTCTTAATTATTATTTAGCCGATTAATTTAGATCAAGATTTAATATTAAATGCTTAAATAATTCTCAACTAAAACTATATTATAATATATTAATCAACAAAATTAGTTTAGAAAAACAATCAACAAATTAGACTTACCTCACCAATGAATTAACATGTAATACATCTTCGTTATTTGTTATATCCTTCCTAACTGCGGGATTCCACCAATTAGTTTAATATCTCTCTCGAGTCGATCGAACCCTAATCCTAGTCTTATCTATTGGAATCTTTTCCTAGTTAACAGCCTAGAATTGCTTTAGAAATATGATACGAATGGTAAATTCAATTAGATATGTAGAAGGTTTCACAACCTTATTTCTAAGCATCATGAGCAACCTCTCCTTATAGCTTAGATCTATTCCATAGGTAGATTTCTCAATCACAACCTATGGAAATCTGGTCTAATTCTAAATCATGCATTACCTAAAATTAGCATGCTTTAACACACTATAGAGATTAGTGAATTTTACAACATTTAGCAATTATTCCATGTATATACATGCTAAAACATGGCTACATAAGTCTTAACAATTACTCACTCATGATGTAGACAAAACAACACATAATGAGATAAATAAGAAGGAAAAGATAGAAAAAAACCCTTAATGATTGAAACAAACTTCACAATTTACACAACTAGAATAACAAAATAGTTAGATGTGTTACAGATGGTTACAAGAGAAAAAAAAAGATAAATGGTGTGTTTAATGGTAAAAAATATATATTTATTTGCAATGCTTGGGAAGAGTATTTATATGTTTCCTCCAATCAATACATATGTTGGATGAAGTTAGGCATCAGTTGGGCTTCATTCCTCTTGGAAAAGGCGCTTAAATCCCGAATTGGTGCGAAGAAAAGAGAAATGTAACTATCAATACGACCATAAATCGGGCTGTATTATGCTCGGAATGGGTATCCAAGGAATGTTACTACAGTAATCTAGGTCGTAATCTTCTTTGGGCACAAATTCCACATGCATCTATGGTTGTAAGTTTTCCTTAGAAAGGTCGTTCTATCCATTCCTCTACCTGTTACGGCGATAAACTAGGTCGTAATTTCCACTGTGATGTTTACTTCCTCTTCAATTTACAGGTGTAATTGATACATTGATTGAATCCGCGGAGATCATGCCCTAGATTACAGCCGTAACATAGGCCGTAATCTTCTCTCAGTGTATTTTCCCCTTCTTTTCTTATAGATTATGCCTGTATTGGTATATGAATCATCATCCGAGAAGTTCACCTCCTGGATTACAACTGTAATATAACTTGTATGACTTGTTTAGCTTCAATCCTTGTTGATTTTGATCCATAAATTGCTGTTTGCCCTTTTTATGCCTGAATGAATATATTTACTCTTTAAGTCATTTATCTTTAAGTTAAGCAATAATCAAAGCATAAATGATTGAAAGTTCACCCCAAATGAATATAGTAAATGACCCTATCAAACTTCCCCACACTTCAGCTTTGCTTGTCCTTAAGCAAGAAGCTGATAAAAAGGATTGAAAGAATATTTACATTCAGTGTTAGGAAAGTAAATTACTAATGGTGCAATTGTTAAAAATCCATGTATCCCTCAGTGATTGGGCAAGTTCCATTAAGTGACTTCACACATTAGATGCATTGGTGTCCTATTCTACTAATGATAACATGTATTTTAGTAATCGTGCTAGAATTCCAAGTCTAATTGAGTAATGAAGCCTTTAGCCTCATCATTAAATAAGCCTCAAAAATTGAAAAATCATATACAAGATCACCAAGTAAAAGACAGTTAACCAATTCCATCTCCTTAACATAAAAATATAGGCAACCTCAATCATCTCTACAGCCGATATAGGCTCAAGCAAAAGTCCAAACATTTTTTTTTTCTTTCCCTTTGTTATTTCATATATGTTTTTATTTGTCCAGTTTTTAGGAGACTTACAACCCATATAGCAAGCTTTCACGATAATCCCGAACTCATTACCCAAGTTAACATATGTTATTCTCCCTAAGAGGCATCATGCAGGCTTAATGACTCGAGTTACAAGACTCACTGAACTTGTAGTTCTTTTGTTAAGTAAGTTTCATCGGTCAGCCGATCCTAGGCCAAATGACCTTAGGTGACCAGGTTTTAAAGGGACCCCATCGAACCTCCACATACTTAACTTATTGTTTTTTTTTAGATGAATACAAGGGGATTATAGATTACTAACTTCAATTAGACTTTTATCATGTAAAGAATGCAACCTTCAAGAAAATTGAATAAAACCCCTACACTTAGTCAAGTTTTAGAAATTGATTCACTAACCTTTACTAAGAACCTTATACTAGTCTTAACATATGAATTCTAGTTAAATGACAAGTAAAGCTACATCACTCAGATTTCATCATGCAATTCTAACATATTAACCAAAATGCAAAAGCAAGCAAGAACTTAGGACAACATTCAATAGTAGTCACTTAGTTTGATAATATGAGAAACATCGTAAATTTTTTTATTTCAAAATTTTGCACTAACAATGAATTTTTTTTTAAACATGCTTAAATGAGGGAAAAATTCAATATAACAGCAATGCTTCAATTACTCTATGCATTCCCTTCCACACACTTATTGGAGACATTGTCCCCAATGTCTCATTCACATCACAAAAACAAATAAAATAACAAAAGAGAATTGGACTTCCCTGAGTGATGTGGTGTGATTCTGCAACATAATTGGCCATTTCATCCACTTAATTCAATTCACCTTCTAGGAACCATATCACAGGTGAACAGAGGGGTGTGATTTTGATCGTTCTACTATATACCACCTGTGAAGTTAGGCATGATTCGTTCTGCACGAAATATTATATATATATATATATAGATCTAAAAAAAAGAGAGTAAATTAATGGTCTACTTTTATAAAGTCCATAATGCAAAAATTAAAGTAACAACCTATCAACTATATACATAAATACTAAGACAAAAGAAACATACAAAACAATAAGAAAAATACGTGCTAGTTTATTGTCTCTAGCTTGACACCATGATGTCCATTAGGAATTTGTTCAGCCACTAGGAGCCTTTACTTGCTCCTTAGGATTTGTCTCCGTATTACCCGGTAATAACCCTGGAACTCTTTCAGAAAGCATTGTGGCCAATCGACCAATTTGCTTTTCCAAATTATGGATAGATGCCTCATTATTCCGATGACGTGGATCAGAAATCTAGATGTGCTGTGTCAGAAGGTCAGTTGGTTTTTTCTTAGGTGGTGGCAAAGCAATGTGTTGTTGTAGTGTTTGCAATTGTTGTTGATGTGGTTTTTGTAACCTAGGGGGAAAACTTGATCTTTGTATATTTTGGTTGCTCCAAGAAAAGTTAGGATGATTCTTCCAATCGAAATTGTAGGTGTTACTATAGGGATTATAATTCCTGATTCCTCTATCAACTCCATTCATAAAATTCACTCTTTCCATGTTTAGACCATCTTCAGGAATATATGAATCTCTGATTGGACTCATAGGAGGATCACCTTGAGGCATAGAATCTGTAATATACAGAAATAAAGATGAAAATATAATGAATTATGAATCATTATATGATATATGATGAGTTTAAGGTTAAAACAAGTAAGTTGTAAAGATTTAAGTTTGATTGTTGAATGAGTATTAAAGTTTGGATTTCTGTAATTTTTGACAGATTGTAAACTGCTTCCTGGAGAATCTATGCCGCTGGCATAAAGATCGCGTAGGATGGGAACAGTAACGTTTTTCTTAACGCTGGGTGGAAAACTGCCGGTGTACACTAGGTCTCTTGCAACGTCGGTTGGGAACGTTGCTGGCATAGGGCATGGATTTGTTGGCGTATGTAGTAGGATCGAAGTTCTGAGAATTTAAAGCCCCGATGAATGCCGCCAGTGTTTGTGTAAATTTTGCCAGTGTAGGGTGTACGTTGGCAAGATTTAAACTTACGCCGCTGGCGTAGGGCCGGTGTCTGACCAAAATTCTATAAATATGATATGCGAAAAACGGTTTTGATAGAAACGTTTATTTATTTTTCTTCTTGTGTCAAAGAGGGTTTTAGAGTGTTCTTGGAGATCTAGGCTTAGAGAATCATCCGGAGGGTGTCTTTGATCCAAAGTAAGTGATTTTTAACCTTCTCTTATGGATTAAATGCGAAATTGTATAAGTTTTCTTAGGGTTTTATGGATTTTCATGAAGATTTTTGGAGAAAAACCCTAGCTTTGTGTGGAATCTGAAATTTTGAGAAAGGATTCGGGTTTGGTGATCCAAGCAAGTAAGTAAAGTCTTTTAAACATAAAGATTCTATAAAGGTTCATTCTAGATATGAATGTGATTGTTTTTGTTGTTATGAATATTAGGGTTTCGGAGGATTATCGAGTTTCGTAGATTATTGTGAAAGATTGATTGGGTTAGACGGTGCAACGTGGTGATTTTCTTTGTCAGGTTAGGATTTTGGGAGTTGTAGTACATTAAGGTTTATTTATATCGTGTTCTTATATATTCTATATATGTATGTTGTTGATAGGAATTTGGAGTTTGGGTTGTTGTTGTATTGTTATTATTGATTGAAGTATTGTAGAGGTTCGGGATATTTGGTTGTAGTTGAGTGTTGTCGATAAAGGATTTTTAGGAGATACAGATTGGAATTTCCTGAAACTGAGAAAGTACGACCAATCCTTGCTTGCTGTTTTTGCCTGTAAGTTTAGTATTGATTGAATGCTTGTAGGAATAGAATTTCTTAATAAACTTAATCTTTATTCAGTTTAATAAATGTATGTTTTAATTGTGCTTGGCTTTGACCAGTAAAGACCTGGTAGATAGTGATACTGGTGAGGCACCATGATGATCTTAGTGTGAGGTTGTCCCTAGTGGACTCGTGTCTTGATACGATTCTGGTAGAATTAGGTGTTCTGGATTCGGGGTATTTGGGGAGTATCTACTCATCCATATATATATATGATTATTATTTTCAAAGAGTTGTATGATTTTCAATGGGGTCTGAGTAACTCCGAGTTCAGAATTAGAGTATACCTAATACTGGACCGTGTTGTTTTGTTGACTTAAGAAAGATAATAATATGACTGTTTGCATTAGTTTAAGTTGCATGAATTACCTGTCTACTGTATGTGCATATGCATTTGCTTTTTTGGATTGGATTTATCGTACTGGGCGTCGCCGCTCATTCTTTTAAATTTCAGGTACAGGTGAAGAAGATATAGTATATGATCTTTCCGGATATGACTTATTCTTTAATAGCGGGGATGGCCATAGTGGACCTAACTACCCAGTCGAGAGTTAGACTTCATATATTAAACTTCTAAGAAAAGACATGCTTTGATCACTTGGATTTGTAGTTGGATGCTTTTGTTGGTTTTACATGAAAAGATTTTAATGTGAACAGTATTTAGATTCTGTTGAATTTGTTGACTATGAAATCAACTTGGATTTTATGCTTGAACAAGGAATTTATGTTTTATGAAGTATGAGCTTTTAGTTTTAACAGGTTTCGTATCATATGAGATACCCTATGAGTAATTACAGTTGATAATTATATTATCGTGGATAATAGAGCCTTTGCGTGTCCTATATAAGAGAGGATACATGGTGGGTTGTAATGCCTTATTTTACAGCGTTACAGAATCCAAACTTGACCTCATCCTACTCATCTCAAATGTAAGAGATGCCACTCGTACTTAAAGTTAGGCAACCTTTTCTGACTCATACTTGGCAGCTAATGATCTCGATTTATTCCTCTTACTGTGCCAACTGAATGTGTTCCTTGCCATTTCTTCAATCAACTCATATGCCTCGGGAGCACTCTTTTTTATCAAATTACCTCCCGATACAGCTTCTATCATGGTCTTTAATTGATCACCAAGAGATGTATAAAAGATTCTAACCAAGTCATGCATAGTAATCCTATCATGGACAACTCCTAAGTAGTTCCTCGAACCTTTCCCACACTTCATACAGTGATTCCTCTTCATACTGATGGAATGAAAATATGTCATTCCTTAACTGAATCGTTTATTGGGTGGAAAGAATTTCTCTAAATACTTCTGTGCTACTTGATCCCAATTAGTTAATGAATGAGGGGGTAGGGAATTTAACCAACTCCTTACCTTATCCCTTAGAGAAAAAGGAAATAATCTAAGGCGTATAGCATCATCCGATACCCCATTACTTTTAATTGTAGCACAAATTTGCAAGAAATTGGTTAAGTGGGCATGTGGATCCTCAGAAGCTCCTTTACCAAATTGATTTACTTGCACCATTTGAATTAATGGAGGCTTCAATTCAAAGTTGTTTGCTTGAATTATGGGCCATACAATGGATGGTGCAATTCCATCAATCGTGGGCACGAACAACTCCTACATGGGTCTATTATCATCATCATTCCCTACAACTCTTAGATTATTCTCATTATCACCCGCTTGATTCAAATTATCTCCATTTCCACCGGCTTGATTCTGATTTAATCTAGGATCTTCAACTTCACCACCCGCTCTTGGGTTCACATTTTCATCTTCAGTATTCATACTTGATGATTCCGATCTATTATCTCTGACTCTAGTGGGTGAATTCTGGAGGATCTCTCTGATCTTTCTTAAATTCTGATACAATGTCCTTTCAGGTTCTGAATCAAATTCGGCTAGATTGGTGGGATGACTTCGGATCATAAACCTATAACTAAAAGAAAAATCAGAGTTAAGTAAATTAATATGAAAAACAATAAGTAAATAAACAAAAAGCTAGATTAACAACAGTCAGGTTTTCTTAATATTGCCGACCATTCCCCAGCAACGGTGCCAAAAACTTGGTGTGTGTTTTTTATATGACCGAGTTCTAATATATCAATATCCTATTATCTTTTCCTATGATCTGGTCAACGCTAGGCAAGTGCACTTATGACATGTAGTATAGGAATAGATTATGAGTCGTATTCCTCGGGGCCTTTAACAAGTACTACTATTCACCCTCTTAATTATTATCTAGCAGATTAATTTAGATCAAGATCAATATTAAATGCTTAAATAATTCTCAACTAAAACTATATTATAATATATTAATCAACAAAATTAGTTTACAAAAAAAATCAACAAATCAGACTTACTTCACCAATGAATTAACATGTAATACATCATTGTTATTTATTATATCCTTCCTAACTATGGGATACCACTAATTAGTTTAATATCTCTCTTGAGTTTATTGAACTCTAATCCTAGTCTTGTCTATTGGAATCTCTTCCTAGTTAACAGTCGCCTATAATTGCTTTAGAAATATGATCCTAATGGTAAGTTCAACTATATATGCAGAAGGTTTCACAACCCTATCTCTAGGCATCATGAGCAACCTCTCCCTATAGCTTAGATCTCTTCCATATGTAGATTTCTCAATCGCATCCTATGGAAATCTGGTCTTTTTCTAAATCGTGCACTACCTAAAATTAGCATGCTTTAACACACTATAGAAGTTGGTGAATTCTACAACATTTAGCAATTATTCCATGTATATACATGCTAAAACATGGCTACACAAGTCCTCACAATTACTCACTTGTGATGTAGACAAAACAACACATAATGAGATAAATAAGAAGGAAGAGATAGAAAACAACCCTTAATGATTGAAAAAAACTTCACAATCTTGTACAAATATTGTCTTACATAAGTAGAATAACAAAATAGTAACATGTGTTACAGATGGTTATAAGAGAAAAAAAATAAATAAATGGTGTGTTCAATGGTAAAAACTGTATTTTTTTCACAATGCTTAGGAAGAGTATTTATATGTTTCCTCCATCCAATACATCTATTGGATGAAGTTAGGCATCAGTTGGGCTTCATTCCTCTTGGAAAAGGGGCTTAAATCCAGAATTGGTTCGAATAAAAGAGAAATGTAACTGTTAATACTGTCACGCCCCATAAGGTATCCTAAACGTAACAGCCCGCCACATACTATATAAGACTCTCGAATTCCCTATCCGAGCCTTTCGGGAGTCTTGTATAGATGTAAAGCGTCCCTTTACGACAATAGAATACTCAACCAATGGAGTTAAGTAGTTTAAGGTGGCAATCATTAGCCATAGATAATAAGCCAAAACGCATAAATATACTTTACAAAATCTAAGGGGCATTCCCCCGCAAAATAATATCAAGTCCATTATAGTCATCTAGAGTCCTTTAGTTTCCAACGGAAGTCTATACAAAAATGGAGTAAACTTCTATGGGAAACTCCTATCTCTAGTACCTGAGCTGTGGCTTGCCTCGGTCTAAGCCAGATAAACTCGTGCTGCAATAAGTAAAAACTATGGGGGCGTAAGCTAACTAGCTTAGTGAGTAAGAACTTCCAAATCATAATTAAGTACAATTCATTCAAACAAGTGATTATTCAAGCAAGTGTATGCATCAGACAAGTGAGTTCAACAAACATATGACCAACCGGAAGTCATATGTGGATGGACTTGCGCCCTCCATCCCGGGTTAACAGATTAACGAATCCTGCGGTACGACGCCGTTTAAGCTCATGGTTAACTGAACAATAATTCGTTTTATGGATCACGATTAACCAACAATTTCGTTTTATGGATCACGATTAACCAACATATTCGTTTTATGGATCACGAAAAACCAACATATTCGTTTTATGGATCACGAAAAACCAACCAATGCTAATGCTCCATCCCCATCGTGATATGAATGAATCCAATTACAATTGAAGTTAAATAAACATTAATTCAATTCTTTTAGGTGGCCAACTATTATTCGCAGACATTCAATATAAGATACTAACTAATCAATCAATAGCTTAACACCCGGTTTCGATATTCCTTAAGTTCCATTTCACACATCAACAGCAGACAATTATATAACTCCCATATAACCCATCATACATATCTATTTTTATCTTTGCCTACCCACTAGTGCCACTACATTACAATCACAACCATTAATTAAGAGTGGAAGTGGTACTCACTCGGCCATTGGACGCCGGTCTTTTTAGTAGTAATAGTCGGGAGGTAGGGTGTCGTCTTGCTCGGGATCACCTACCAAGTAAGAATAATCCTAATGAGATTCTCATCATGTAACTAATCCAAACTATGCATCTAAACTAGATAAATTCGGAATTCTCGTTATTTGCGGAAGCTCCGACTTAAAACGGCCATAACTTGGTCATTTTAACTCGAAATTCGAAAATTTTATATCGATCTCTATCTACTTCGAAAGATCTATCTATTTCTAATATTAATTTCAAGTTTTGAAAACATTAAGGTCACGGAACAGTAGGATCAGATCTGTTCCGTAAATCCTCAAATTCCGAAAATTTGTTTTGCTTTTGATGAGAAATGTTCCTAGTTGATGATTCATGCATAAATGGTATATGAATGAATTTCTAACATGAATGTCATGTAATGAACTCGATATATGCATGGTCTTGGTGATTTTTGATGATGAACCCTTATGAACTCCTAGTTGTTATAAAATTCCATAAAGGTTATTTCTAAAAGCTATTCTTCCCAACTTTACATTCCTTAGGGTTTCTTTGATTTTATTCTTGAAATTCACTTGTTATCTAAATAAGAATGAGTTCTTAAAGTCTATATTAATCATGGCCTTCATTCATGCATAAAAATCCTCATTTTCCATTTGACAAACATGTTTTTAAACAAGCTTCTTGTAAAAATCCGAATTTTTGAAATTTCATTTTCTTGCATTTTCCTAATGAGAATCTTGTTTAATGCATTAAAATTTGAAGCTCCAATGTATCCATTATCTAAAGACTTCATTTAACTCATAAAAAATCCAATTTAGACTTAGATACTAGGTGTTCTTGTAAGCATGGACCTAAATTACGAATTTGACTATTAATCCACATATCAATATTTTTCATTCTAACTCCACTACTTGTTTTACATTCTTATCATGCTTAACTCATCTAAGCTTATGAAAATCATTCCTTCAGGATACCTATTACACATACCCTTCATTTTCCATGTGAAATATGAGTTTAAAAGTGGTTTTGGTGGTTTTCAAAGTAGGGTTCTAATTTCATCCGAATTTCCAACCATTCATATTTGACAAAACCTTTCATTTTTCAATGTTCTTGCCTCCTATATATGAAGATCTACTATCTAAAATATCTATACATATACAAGACTACATTTTTATGATCATCGGAGGGAAATCAAAATAACTCTATGATCATACATGTAAATGAAGATGTGGATGTCTAAACATTAGATCTACTAACTATAATGCATGAATCATAAATCTCATGGCATGAACATCAATATATATACAAGATCTACACTTTACATGCATGAACAAGATGATACTTCAAACAAAACTCTTTCAAATACTAGATCCACTTCTTGTGATGGCTTGAGATTCTTGTAGTAGTGTTTTCATGTCCCTTGCTCATGCTCATTGGATTAATGGTGGAAAACACACAAGAATGATCTTGCCATTACAAGATTTGGGATGAACAAGACTTAAAATCAACCTACTAATGGAGTCTTGGAGTAGAAAAGAGGAGAAAATAAGTTGAAAATGTGAGAATGAGGGAGGGGGAGGCTCACGACACAAATGGGGAAAAGAGGGAGAGGTTTTCTCTTTTGAAAAAAAATTAGACAAGTGAAAATGAAGAGAGAGAGAGAACATTTAGTTTATATAATACATGCATTAGGGTTTTAGATGAATAATTGAGTAAATAAAACAAACGAGAGGGAATTTAGGGGGGGGGGGGGGGGGGGGGGGCGCGGGGCGGCGCCGGCCATTAGGGCATTTGTGTGTGTGTGTGTGTTTTGAATTTTTGATATTTGTAATTTAAGTAATTAAAATGAAATAAATGTAATAATTATTTAAGAGACAAAATTCATTGGAAAAGAAAATTGAAATGAGTAGTTGTAAGGATATAAGAATAGGGTATGGGTAGTGTGTAGTGTAGGTTGTACTTGTGAATAGTAGACAAGACATCTACTTTACTGGTTGTAACGAAAACACGGGAAAAGCTATAACTGTAATTTTTATAGCTCGGAAAATTATAAAATTGATATTTTTGGAATCCTTATAAAATTACGGTTTTAATGAATATTCCAGAACATTTTTCTGAGTTCATGGTCCGAGGCAGCTTTTCTGTAATTGAGCTCGAGAAGGCCGAAATTGAAAATTTCCCGAATTTAAAACTTTCAAAGGTCTAAATTATACTTTAGAACAATAATTCAATTTCATTTACTTTATAAATTTTCTTTTATTATGAAATCGAAGGAAAGCCGGATTTAGGGTTCCTAAGCTTCTCTTACTAAACTCAAACTGGACCGGATTAGGGTTTCGCTTCCAATTCCTAGGGTTTCTTAACTACTGAGAATACCGGGGTTTACAAATATGATCGTAAATCGGGCCAAATTATGTTCGGAATGGGTTTCCAAGGAATGTTACAGCTGTAATCTAGGCCGTAATCTTCTCCAGGCGCATATTCCACATGCATCTACGGCTGTAATTTTTCTTGAGAAAGGCCGTTCTATCCATTCCTCTGCCTGTTACGGTCATAAATTAGGCCGTAATTTCCGCTGTGATGTTTACTTCCTCTTCAATTAACGGGCATAATTGATACACTGATTGAAGCCACAGAGATCACGCCCTAGATTACGGCCGTAATCTTTTAAGTGTATTTTCCTTTCTTTTCTTGTAGATTATGCCCGTATTGGTATATGAATCATCATCCAAGAAGTTCACCTCCTAGATTATGGTCGTAATATAACTTGTGTGACTTGTTTAGCTTCAATCCTTGTTGATTTTGATCCATAAATTGTTATTTGCCCTTTTTATGCCTAAAATGAATATATTTACTCTTTAAGTACCATTTATTTTTAAGTTAAGCAATAATCAGAGCATAAATGATTGAAAGTTCACTCCAAATGAATATAGTAAATGGCCCCTATCACTTATGTGGGTATGCTTGAAGTAACATGGAGAACAGCGGAGATATTGTCAAGAGAGGAGTATGGCCCCTAACTTGGTCTTTAAGTGCCCCAAGGACTCCGAACTGGTGAAAGGCCTGAGTCCAAGGGCTAGATAGTTTATATTGCTTAATGGGCCTTAGAAGGGTTGTGGGTGATTCGCTCGACTAATGTTGTGCCTATTGGGAGTATGACCGAGATATGACTATCAACATGTGTGATAGATTATAATTTAAGGACTGAATTTGAGAGGACTCAAAGCTCATTGATTATGCTAAAGCACTCTTACTATGGCATCAAAGATTGAGACTGCTCTTTTGATAATTACAAACTTTGTGTCTACTAAAAGTAAGTTCAATGGGAGTACTTTCTCTATGTTTGGATGAAACTACTTAAGTGCCTTACTAAGGGAGCCTCCAATTATCGATGGGTTTGCTGGTGCCTAGCTATGTTTTGACCAACACGTACCCATCTGACTCCCAAATTGAAATTACCAGTGCTAAATATGAGGCTTATGTGTACATTATTATTGATGGTGTATTAATATTAAGCCCTTAGGTTTATATATTTCATGGGGGTGCTAGAAATTTTTTTGCTATTGTGAATGATGATGTTGATTTTGTTTAATTATCATATGCTAAAAAAATCGAAGTTCTCAATTTTGAAATCCTTTAATAAATCATTTTCCGTTGATGAGACTACTCAACACATCATTAGAATATCGATATATAAATTCAAATCTTTGTACGACTTACGAAATGATCCCATAAAAAATGGGACAATTGAATTCTTTTTCAAGAATATTAAGGACACATTGAAGCACGTAGTCACTATTCTCAAAAACTTTTATCCTTATAATATGTGAAACATTATTTGATTATAATGGAATAGAAAATATGATAATTGTGTTTGCATAGAAAATTAATGAAGTAGAATGTGAATGATAGGAAATGAAGGAATATAATAGAAAGTATTTATGATTAGAAGTATTTGTGTACTTCTTAGTTTTTTTTTTCACTTGATTACAAATAAGGGATGACTACTTATTTATAGCCCTTTTCCTTAATGGATGGCATTCAATGGTTACAAATTATTATCTAGAAGACTTCAACTATACCATTTAGAAGATTTCAACTACTCTTTAGAACATTTCATGGAAATATCAAAACTAACATGTTTTGGAACTCCACCTAGCACATTTTCTAGAATTTATACGTTGTAATGGACTTAGGCTAGAAATGGTACAAAGTGGATCACTTTTAACTGTCCTTGGTACACTTCGGTATAACTCTAAATATATTTCTTAGCATCTGGAATTTTGCCTATGGGAGTTCCTTGGTAAAAATGTTTGCTACTTGATACTCTGTCTTGCAATGATTCATATTGATTTCCTTGTTGGTGGTGGCCTCTCACAAAAAATGATACTTAATTGCAATGTGCTTAGTTTTGTTGTGATATACTGGATTTTTTTTCATTGCAATAGCTGATTTGTTGTCACATAAAATCATAGTTGGATCTTCTGTGGGCTCACGCATATCTTTAAATAGTCTTTGAAGCCATGTATTGCTTGACTGGCAGTTGCTAGGGATGTAAGCGGGTGGGTTTTCATAGGATACTCGATCCGTTCAACTTGATAAATACTCTATAGGGTTTGCGATGGGTTTTGGGATAAATAATAAAACCCTATAGGGTTTTAGGATGGGTTTTAGGATAAGCATAAAACCTATTGGGAAACCCGAACTCGTTTAAATATATAAATATATATATATTATGTTTAGTCTTAGTCTCTGAAATTAACCAGTTATGCTCCATTAATTGTAAAGCTATTTTTTTCTTTTTTATTAAATCCTTTAGAAAAAGTAAAAAATCCTAGGACAATAGATCAATACTTTATGGTCTTCATTTTCAATCTTGGTCTTGGCTCACTCTCTAGAAATTCAAGCCTTTCACTCCCATTGCCGTACTATTTCATTCAATGATTTTCTTCCTATGAAAATTGTTAAAATTTTATAAAGAGAATTACATGAATAATGATAAGAGTTTTTTTCTTGGCCTATAAAATGGGAACGGATTGAAAATGGAAAAAGATGAAAAAAAAAAAACAGTTATAATGATGTTTTTAAATATTCTATTGTGTAATGATTTTAATTTTATATCGAGTTTTGAGTTTAGGTCCGAGTACCTTATAGGATTTATCTAGCGGGTTTTAGGTTCATGGACAAAAACCTTATAGCGTTTGGGACGGATTTTGAAAATCCTATTGAATATTGGGTTCGGGTTTTCATATATTCGTCCCAAACCCGTTCCAGTTGCATTTTTACTTTCACTGACAATCGGGAGCTCCCCTAGTGAGGCACAGGAAAGTCTCAGCTGTGGCATCAAACACTGAGACCGCTCTTACAATAAATATTAATGTTGTGTTCACAAAATTCAATGGGTGTACTTTGTTTGTGTTTGGACGAACAACCTGTGCCTCACTAGGGAGCTCCCGATTGTCGGTGGAAGTGGGATTTTCTAGTTTGCTTGTGGCTATATCTTGATCAACACTTAGTCGTCTGACATACCATTATAATTGATGACCCAAATGACGCATGCCTTTGGAATGATTTCAGCACGTAAATTAATATTTATGTATTTCGTGTGTAGAAGAATATGGCAACCAAGTCAATTCATGATTTCACTTTCTTTCTTGTTGAGAATATAATGATC
This sequence comes from Combretum micranthum, assembly GCA_024138025.1. Lineage (NCBI taxonomy): Eukaryota > Viridiplantae > Streptophyta > Magnoliopsida > Myrtales > Combretaceae > Combretum > Combretum micranthum. The sequence goes on from JAMXBD010002237.1 coordinate 167,417, forward strand.
GATTTCATTTGGATTATTGTGTACCTTCGATATTCTTCAAAGCAGTTTGGATAAACTTTTTACAATGCAATTTGTATTTGTTGGAACATTAAGGATTTGAATTCGATAAACATAATCGAGAAAACTATCCAAAAGTTTGACATATGGGCCGTTATTTATTTTATTTGTTTTTTTTATTTTTTTTATATTTATTTGTGTGGAAAATTTGAACATTTAAGTAATTTAGGGTTATATATATATTAACAATTCATTTTATTACTATTTTAATTACTTATATATAAAAACAAGATTTTAAAATAATTTATAAGATATCATATTATATTTATACTAATAAATGTATACTTAAATAGAATTTGATAATTTTTGTGGTGTGTATTAATCCATCTTCCTTCATTATATATCATAAACGATTACTAATTTGTTATTGTATTATTTTTTTAACTTGAAATTTTAGGTGATTCCTAAACTTTTCCTTTATTTTTTTACACATTTTGGCCGATGAGCAGACCTAACTCGTTATGGGCTAACTCATTTTTACCTCGAGAAAAAATGAGTTTAGTAAAATTTGTCCACGTTCAAATGGAAAAAAAAAAAAAAAAGGTTGCAGCTTGCTTTGAAATGGATAAATGAGCTAGCCTGCAGACCTTGGCCTTGTATGCCTAGCTTTACTCATAATATATATCAAAATAGATATCGGCATGGTTCGGGTCGGTTCCGGACCCAAACCGGAACAGCCAGAGCCGGGGCGGTTCACGGTTCCAAGGAACCACAGGTTCTGACGGTTCCGGTTCCGGTTCCACGTGAATCGGTTTTTTTTTTTTGGAAAAAAAATGAAGAAAACAAAAACCCAACCCTAAATAAATTTTATGTTTGGATTTGTAATTTAATACTATTTGTTACTTAAGTTATTTAAAGGATGCGTATAATTTTTTTATTAGATTCGGATGGGTATTTATTAGGTAAATTATTGTATCAGTAGCAAAAACAACTTCAAATAAAGTGGTGACAAGGTAATATCACATGCAAACAAAACCAATCAGGTTTGGTTTTTTCTTTTTTTTTTTTAAATCCAAATATTTGGAGGTTCCCGACCCAGTTGGAACCGCCAGTTCCACCACGCTAACCGCTTGGACTCACCGGAACGGTTCGAAATCGTCACGGACGGGGCGGTTTCGGATCAGGAACCGCCGGTGACGGTTCGGGACGGTTTGCGGTTCGGAACCGTCCCTTGATGATGTCTATATCAAAATTCGATTATTCATAAATCTTTCTTTTTTGTTAATTTATTCTTATGAATAGAATGCTTTGAAATAAAGCACCTAAAAAAGAAAGGGGATTAAATAACTAATTTGAGAAGGTTTCTATATAAGCTAAATTTAACATTAAGGGCGAAAAAAAGAAAAAAAATGAAGAAGCTAAATTCAACAATTTCGTCAACTAAATATAGTTTTGTAAACATATTGGTAACCTTCTAAAAAGTAAAAAATATTAACAAAATCTTTACAAACACCACAATTTTGAAATTCATGAATATTTATGTTGTTATGGATACAATAAAAAATAAAAAAATAAAGAACGAATTTATCGAGTCATAACAAACAAGTCAAAGAAAGAAAAATGATTTTAGGAAAAACTTACTTTTCTTGCAGCGTAAATCACAAGAAACAAAGCAAATGACATTGACAAGTCAAATCATTGAATTTTTTTCCTTAACTTTTATGTTGTTGACACCTGTGAAATATTTTCAAATTTTCAATATTTTATCTCATATGTGAGAAGTGAAATGAGATGCATTTAATGTCGTGTAGTTGTATTATTTTCTGATAAAAAAAAGTGAAATGAGATGAATTTAATATTGCATGGATGCATATACCAAAGACCATATTCGGTTTTGAGAATAGAAAGTTATTCTCCTTCTTATTCAAGAGGAAAAAGCTTCAACCTTGGACAATGTAAAAGAATTTGGTTTCTATTTAAATATAAGGGTGTGATCGGATCGGCTATTAACTGGTTTCCAATCCATTCAATCCAATAAAAATCTTATAGGATTTAACCCTATAGAGCAATAGGGTCGAATTTGGATATAGGTAAAAATCCTGTAGGATATTAGGATCGGGTTTGGATACTACTAAAACTTGATGGATATCCACCCGACCCATTAATCCTAGTTAAAAAAAAAAAAAAATTGTAATATCAATACATTGACTAAATATAAACATAGTAATGGCTAAATTTAAAAACAGGTTGGCAAAGAGAAGGTGAATTGCTATATTATTAGATTATTATTTTATTAGCTTAAATCTGCTGAATCTATTGAAAAAAATAATAATAATAAGCAAGGCAGGTTCTTATTGATAATTAGGTGGATGGTCGGACAGGTAATCGTGTTTATAATCAGGTGGATAACCGGGTGGGTAGTGGGTTTTAGAGTAAATCTTATAGGACGGGTTTGGATATAGAAGAAAAACCCTATAGAATTATAGGGTTGGATTTTGTATACCCTATAGTGTAGCTGGCTCGGGTTCGGGTTCATATGATCTACTCGAAACCCGACCCGATTGCATCCTTACTTAAATAGCTATTTTACTTCCACAAACAATGAAAACACTAAAAGCCCCTTTCTGATAGTAAAATTACATGAATCAAATGGGTCCTAAAACCTCGGTTGTGGGGTTCTTAGTCTTATATCGGTAGTGGGTGTGTGATTGTGTGTCTTTAAAATCCAAAGGATGAAGGTCCCACATTGAACATCCATGTTAGATGTTTTGATATGGATTTCTTCTTTCTCCCTTCTCCCTTTCAGTCTAGTTATAAAAAAAAAAAAAAAAACAAACCTGCTCCTCGTGGATATCTATCCTGGAATCATGTGAGAGCACTTAGCATGTATTAGGAACCTCTATTGTGGGGTTTTAGTCCCACCATCGGTAGTGGGCGTGTGAGTGTGAGTGTGTATCTTTAAAGTTTGAATAATGAAGATCCCACGTTAAACACGCTCGTTAGGTGTTTTAAACCCTTTTTTGCTTTTAGTCTTTTGTTAAATGGGGCCTAAAACTCTATGAGAAACTTGATCCGATGCATAAAACCTTAGGGCTATCTAAGTCTCTTTTAGTCTTCCCCTTGATGATCATGGACTAATGACTATGCAAATGTAGTTAATGGGTTGTTATAGGGGTGGATTTAGGTAATTTGAAACCCTATATGCGCGGGTCTAGACATAGCAAAAAGGCACTATATGATTTAAAGATAAGATTTGGTAAACTCGATAGGAATCAGGGTGGATTCGATTTTTATTTGACACATAGCAAACTGTCTTGGTTGCATCTTAACAACAAGGGTAAAAATTATATATTTTTCTCCGACTTTGTACTATATTTATGTGTGTATATATTTCTTTTAGTAGAAAAATTGTATAAATTGGAAAAATATACACAAAAAGTCAGCAGAAATACAAAACCATACGAGACGGGGGAATTAGATATCGATAAGATGGTTACTTCCAGACCAAGATAAAAGCCATGCAGTGATGCACATGCCTTTATGTGAACCCTCAAGAATCAACGCCAGCCAATGAAATTTAAAGCCATCGTCTCAAGTTCACCATTGAAAGTTAAAGTCCATGAGCCATCATTTAGAACTTAGAAGAAGCAAACACGGTCAGCCCATGTTTGCCGGTCCATATGTCTTCAGGCCACATGCTGGATTGATATACTTGCACTTGATTTAACGTTGCAATCCTTATTAATTTTATCAAGTCCATGTCCCATGAACACAGATTATGAGTTATGATAATCCATATATATTTTTTTCATGTCGATGTGCCATGCATAGAAATTATAATTTTTTGGTTATGAAGTAGTGAGTCCAAGCCACTGTCTCATCCCAACCACCAGCCCGATGGCAATTATTGAGTTTAGATGGAGAGATATGAAACTACAGAATCATACCACGTATAACATAGGGCGAGCACGAACAGCAAATTTTCCGCATATTTATATTTTTAAATATAATACCATAAATATAACACTTAAAAGCCATGTCTTCAATACAAGAAGTAGTATTTCTAATATATGATTTTAGGTAAATTGAGCACACTGAATCTTAGAACTTATATGGATCCTGAGTTTTTCAAAACTCAGCACTTATACCTCTAAAAGAGTAAATTACTTAGACTTATTCTTTACTTAAAATAGGATTTTATTTATTAATTTTTTATTTAAATAGAGGTATTTTAGAAAAAAAAATAAAATTCAAGTATTGAATTGTGATTGATAGGTTTAAATAAAGAATGAACTATTCAATATTTTTTTTAATAAAGATTTTTTATGAAATCACTATTACTACCAACTAAACATTTTAATAACTCTTTATAAGTAATAAGGCTATAATGAGTATTTTCAGTTATTGTTGCAATTACGACAAAGTGTTTATTTCAAGTGTCTTCATTTCTTTCATCTATATATTTATTTTGATATTTTATGTGCTATTGTTTTATCTGTCATGAACTAAATTAGTTTTATAGGTTAAACATGATTTGATGCAATAGTTTTTAGGAATCTTTTTTATATTATTATTTAATTATTTGAAAGTTTTTATTATTCAGTTTTTATGGTTTACAGATTTGTCATGTGGCTAGAGTGACTTATTTACTTATAAATTATAATTAAATGCTCAAGAGGAAATATAAGATTCATTTGAAAATTGAACTATATTTATTTTGACTATGACATGAACACAAACACATGGATTTGAAGATATAATTCATGCTTTTAATACAATGAACACGGTCATCTTGGTGTGCGATATGTGGGGTAATTAATATTTACTTAGGGTTTTTAGGTTTGTGAGAGCAATCTAATTTCTAAGGCATAAATATGAATTAGAGAACTCAAAAGGAAGCTCATATCATAAATAGAATTACCAAAGGCTCAGAAGGATGGAGATCTTATGAATCTAATAAAATAAAAAAAAATCAAATAATTGATCTTCAAATATATTAGTAGTCGCTGTACTCACGTTGCATGTGCAAAAATTAAATTGAATAGCATAATTAAAAAATACCATATGACATTAACTTAATAAGTTATATGCATGATAATATAATATAGCAACATATAAAATATATGAATTATCAACACCGAAATAAAATTAAGTTATAAAAGTGCCATGCAATGCAAAGATAAAATATAGCTCAATGTTGAAATTGTAATTATTTTGAATACTAAAACTTTTTGTTGAGGAAAATAAATTTTATGTGCTACCATAGTTTTTTTTTTTTTTATTAGCAGCAAATATATCTGTCAGTAGAAGTGTAGAACACCTTGAAATTGTAATTTCCCACAACATATAAATGATTGTACTTTTATTGGTTAGTGACAGTTAATCACTTGAGTTGATACTTATAGTAAATATGCAAAATCTGGAAATCATAAAAAAAAAAATGGTAATTGAAATGTTATTATCTAATTATGTGCTTAGGAATTCTATTTGTGGTCTTGATGCAGTTAATGATGTAATATATATAGTTGTAGTAATCTTAGAACAATGAATATGCATTTAACGATGGCCAATAAAAAAAAAAAAAAGGAATAGGCATTTAACATCATAAAGATAAATTCTATTAGTATTATAACATGAAGAAGAAAAAAGGAAAAATGATATATTTTATTAATGAAATAACATGAAAAAAAAAACTTATTAACAATAGTAAGGAAAATTATTTAAAAAAATTAGAATTAAAAGATTGGACACATAAAATGAGGATGCGATTAAGAACCCTTGATTGTGAATGTGATGATAGACATGTAAGTATTTACCTCATTTGCTAAACTAATTATAAGGTATCTACTCGATTTGAAAGCTAATTATTTTATTGAATTTAGTGCTTCACACACACATTAAATGTGTGAAGAGGTTTTACCTAATCTCAAAGCTAATTATTAATTGATTTTTTCATTTACACACATATTACTTAAATATAAATTACATTTATAAATCGATTCTCAATCCGGGATTATACTTGTAATATAATGAAAGTTTAAAGGATTGATAGTTGCACAATCAAAGCATAACTATTAGACAAATTTATATGAGGTAAATATAAATGATACAGTAGGATATTAATAGATTTATAAAACTGTATTTTTTGTATTTTTTTCAAATAAAATGATTTTTGCAAATTTTATTTAAATGTTACAATATATTTACTTCAAATTTTACATAGGTAAAAGTGTTCATGTTAGGCTGTGTTACCTACAAGCCCACTCTTGGCCCGCTCATAATGCAACAATTACCCTAACAAGCTAGGGTTCGCTCTCCACTCCGTTACTCTCGTGTTTGAATCTCGCCTCCTCTTTTCTCTCTGAACTCTGCAACTGAAACCCTAAGTTCACTCTCTCCTCTCTATTTCGTTTTCTTCTCTTAAGAAGAACAAAGAAAACTAACTATGATATGTTGTATTTGCAGGTACGAAATAAGCCTATTTGAGTTGGCTAAACTCCTGAGACACCTTTACCAAAATTAGAGTTTGATATCCCTTTCTGATGTATTTGCTTACTATTTATATTGTTGGTTACATGAATCTGAGCTGGCTAAACTATAAAGTAACTAACTATCTTGCTGTTTACACTTTACATATGTTTTGTTACTTGAATCTATTACAATTTGATACCTGCATGTGTATACATCCAGCTCATATATGTATATATCCAGCTCATGTTTTATATTCTACAAATCTTGATGGTTTGTGTTTACTCCTAGTAGACAATGGTCTACTTAGTTGGTCTGTGTCAGTTTTCCTCCTTTCTTGAAATAGTACTTATCCTCAAGGTAGAAATCGGGATACAGACGCCTGAAAGTAGATAGATCTTCCCAGCTAGAATCCTCTGGAGGTAGTCCCTGCCATTGGACTAATAACTGAGACACCTTATAGCTTTGTCTCTGAATCATCCATGTACCCAAAATACATAGAGGTACCAATAATGGATGATTGCGAAATATCGTAGGAGGCAACTCTAATGTAGGAATGACAGACCCATGGGCTGGTTTGAGGTACGAAACATGAAACACATTATGAATGCGAGACTGCTAGAAGTTGAAGTTGATAAGCAGAGACACCTATCTTCTTAAGAACTTGATAAGGCCCACAAAATCTTTTTGAAAGCTTGTGATAATCCCCACTCAGAGATGTCTGTTTGCATGGTTGTACTTTGACAAACACTAGATCTCCTGGTTGAAATGTGAAGTCTGTTGTGTTTATCAGCTTGTGTTTTCATTCTCTATTGAGCTTTATGTAAATTAGCTCGAAGAGTAGATAAAACTTCATCTCTGGACAACAGGTAAAGTCCACAGCCTCTAATTTCTATGTCCCTCGTAAATACATAGGAACTGTGGGAGGAAGATGACCATAAAATAATTCGAAAGGGGACTTCTGGGTACCTTCATGACAAGATGAATTATATGCAAATTCTGCCCAAGGCAAGAATTTAACCCATTTAGTTGGTCTGTCCCATGCATAACATCTGAGGTACTATTGCAGTCCCTATTTAGGACCTCTGTTTGGCCATATGACCGTGGATGATAAGCATTACTGGTAAACAGTTTTGTGCCACTCATTGAAATAACTCCTGCCAAAATTTACTAAGAAAAATAGGATCCCTCTCACTGAAAATGCTCCTAGGGAATCCATGAAGCTTAACCACAATGGAAAAACAACTGAGCAATCTTAGTTGCAGTGAAGTTTGTATCAAGAGGTTCAATGTGACAGTACTTAGATAACCGATCCACCACAACCAACATCACTTGTGAATCCTTGTGATGTAGGTAAATGTGTGATGAAATCCATAGAAATGTCTTCCCAAATCTGCTCAGGAATGGGTAGAGGATGAAGAAGACCAGATGGATTTCGAGTACTGTACTTAGTTTGTTGGCAAATCGAACAACCCTTGACAAACATTCGACATGATGCTTCATTCTATCCAAAAAAATTGAGACACCAATCTTCGATAGGTTTTAAAAACCCCAAAATGACCAGCTTGAGGAGCACTATGGAATTCATGTAATAAAATGGGAATCAAAGCTGAAGTGGGAACTAAAAATAGTTGTTGACCTTTGTATAGCAGCTCATTCTTCCAATATAAAACCCATTTTAAACGTCGGCCAACTTAGAGATCACCAATAATCTTATGAAAAGATTGTAAAGTTGTGCGGTCCTTCTTGAGCTGGTCAGTAAAAGAAAATTGTGGTAAAGAGTAAGCAAGATAAGTAAATGTACTATCATGCTTCCTTGACAATGCGTCAGCCACTTCATTATCCTTGCTTGCTTTGTACATAATGGAATAATTATAGCCAAGTAGCTTGGCTAAATACTTGTGTTGCTCTGGAGTTTGAATTACCTGAGTGATAACTCTTTAAGACTCCTATGATCAGTTCGCAATAACAAAATGAGAACCCAACAAATATTGTCTCCACTTCCTCACTGCCTTAACTACTGCATGCAATTCACGGACATAAGCTGATTGCTTGCACAAGTGAGAAGGCAACTTTTTACTAAAGAAAGCTATAGGCTTTTCTTCTTGTAATAAGACAGCTGATGCTAGTCCCTGATGCATCTGTCTTCACAATAAAGTCCTTTGAAAAGTCAGCAAAACAAGTAATGGGGCGGAATGAGAGATGTTTTTAATTGCTGAAAAGCAGCTGTAGCCTGATCAGTCCAAACAAAATTGTCCTTCATGAGCAAATCGGTCAATGGGCTAGCAATAAATGCATAAAACTTGAAAAATCTGTAGTAGCCTATGAGACCCAAAAATGCTCTGAGTTGCTTCAGAGAAGTGGGTACTGACCAAGTCGAAATAGCTTCCAACTTATGTGGTTCAGGCCGAACCCCATCAGCACCTACAATTGACCCAAATATTCTGTAGTAGGTAGACCAAAAGCACACTTAGATTCTTTAAGAAACATGGTATATTATCAACTAATAGTGTAATACCAATTCTAAGTGTGTAACATGCAACTCCAAAGTCGTACTATAAGTCAAAATGTCATCAAAAAAACAACGACAAACTTTCTTAAGTACGGCTTTTCTGTTCATAATGGATTGAAAAGTGGCCGGTGCATTACAAAGGCTAAATGGCATTACTAGAAAATCATAGTGACCCTCATGAGTCCGAAATGCTGTTTTCTCCATATCCTTAGGATGCATTCGAATCTGATGATACCCAGCCCTTAAATCCAATTTAGAAAAAATTGTAGCCCCATGTAACTCATCCAACAATGTAAAGACCCGATCCTCTAAATCCCGAGACTTGGAGTACCGAATCCCCAACCACATATAACGTTTGCACATTATATGTAAGGTTGTCCTAAAACTAACAGTTTATAAAAATTGTTTGATCAAAGTCACTAAACTTTGAAAAGAGATTTTAAACAAAACATGATTGCTAACAAAAGCAATCTATACATACATTTACATCATAGAAACCTTGTTTAGTGCCAATACATGACACTACAAAAATTACATGTTTTCTCAAAACATAAGAATCCTAAAGGATCTTATGGTCATTACAAAAAGAATTTGGCTTAACTAACAAGCCATCTATACATAACTTCTCCTTAGCAAAAAGTCTTCTAAAAGTCCAGGGTAATCGGATCCTATTCATCCCACTCATCCAGAAATCTCTCGAAATCGGACCCATAGCCCAAGTCATCATAATACTCGTCTCCAATACCTGCAAGGCAGCAAAAGTGAGCCAGAGGCCCAGTACACAATAACCAATGCATAACAAGTCATCCAATTGATGTAATGCATCATAGAACAAGTGGTTATCTTTATTACACTTTCTTTCACAAATCAACAAGAGGGTCTTCAAACCATGGTCACACTTCGGGAATCCAGGGATCCTGAGTAACAGCAGCTGCTCAGGGGGTTGATATAAGCAGTCCGAATACTTATATCTCCTATATCTATTTCATGAAAAATAATAGCTTCATTTAGAGTTTAAAAGCCATTGCCTGACTCTACTTAAACTCAGTCCATAACATGAGCCTAGTTCATAAGTTCCCATAAACCTCGAACTAAATCATGGTATTTCCCCCTAAGTTTAAGCAAACGTTACTCAGATACTTTTCCCCCTATCGGCTACCCACTTAACCAAAAAGAATCGCTATTGCATCATAGCGTACCATTGCATCATGGTAAAGTCATTGCATCATGACTTGGTTAAGCACCTAGCTAACATGTCATTGGATCATGACAGGTTTGCTGCTCCTCAGACCGGATTAAACAGCGTAATAGACATCCAATTCATTCAAATGTTAAGCTGAATCAATTTAGGTCAAATTAGAAATGCCTGGTCCTAGCAAACATCAAACAAGTTATTACGTACCTGAACCCGTTAGTATAGAACTAGGATCTCTCGGTGATGAACTAACCGAAGAATCCTTAACTGTAATAGAAATATCACAATAATCAATAAATCAACAAGTTTAGATCTCATTATCACAAGTATACACATATTATATCCATATATCACAATTAATCAAAGAAATCCAAATAATTGAATACAAGGTCATAAAAGCATTTAAACATTCTATTACATTCTAAATCGCTTAATAAATACTTAATTGCTTGAATAACAAACTCTAGAAAATTTTAGAAAAAGTTTTAAATTTCAAAAACACAGGGATACGCCGGTACTCAACGCCGGCGGCGTTGAGCTGGTGTTCAATGTTCTAAAAAAAACACACTGCCAACGTTGGCAGCGTTCAAGGGTACGCCGTCAGCCTTTGCACCCTACGCCGGCGGCCTTGAGCCGGCGTAGAATCCAAAACCAAAGTTTTCAAAAACGTCCAGAGAGTGTAAGCCGACCGCTTACATAAGTACGCAGGCAGCCTTCACATGTACGCCGGCGCCTTGATTCCCAGCAGCCAGTGTACAATGTGGAAGAAAGAACACGGCTGACTTTCCTAGCGAAAGCCTGCGGCACCAGTCGGCTTTAAGAAATTTGATTCTGTGGACTATCAACACCGCCTCTACGCCGGCGGCGTAGAAACTCAAATTGCCGACGTACGTTCTGAAGAACAGACGCTGGCAAATCCTTAGCGTAAAAGCCGGCGGCGTAACAAACGGCGTTAGAAAATTGATTCTGTGGGCTTTCTATACCGCCTCTACGCCGCGGCGTAGAATCCCCAGATGCCGGCGTACGTTTTAAAAAAAACAGGCTTAACCGAGAGAATTCAAATCCCCTGTTTTTCAACTTTGAAAAATTCTATCTTAAAACATTCTAAACCTTCCTCAACTACACTTCCAACTTCATGTACTCAATCCTATTTATAATACTCAATCCTATTAACTTAAAAACAAGAATTCAACACCATTAAACACTTCAACTCCACATCAATCCAATCTAGATTTCTCTACACAATTCCTCTTCACTTACTCCCCACACTTCATATCACTACAACAATGCATGCACAATCTCACACACTCATATAACACATTCATAACTCATCCCAAGCATGAACAAACAATTTGATCAATATTAAACTCAATTCATCCAATAACCCTACAACTACTTCAAGAAAGGAAAACAAAACAACAATCACAATTAAATCCACTCACATGTAAATGCTTTGCCTTGAAGAGAACTTGATTTCCAAAGCTTGCTATTGCTCTTAGTTAAGGCTTGGAATTGGTAATGGAAATGGAAATGAAGAAGAAGAAGAGAAAAGGAATAAAGAAAAGAAAATTCGGATAAAATGAGCTGCCCCCAAAAAGTAGCTCAATTAAGTTTAATTTGACTTTAAACACATTCCAAATTTACCCTCTAATGCATACATAACCTTAGGTTGCATTTGACTTTAATTTGGGTCTCATTTGGGCAATAATGCTATCTTAAATAAAGGAAACTCTATCAATTAACCTTTAACAAAAATTGAAGTTGATTTATAAATCTAACAACTTAACCCTTTTAATGTACAAAAGATAACATTAATAATTTCATTACTCACACATTAATGCATATAAAACAAAAAATATTAATGTCAACATATACATAACAAAATCATATCTTAGACTACTAACAACATAACCATGCTCATTTAATTCAACAATTTAAAATAAATAAATAAACACATAAAATTTGAATAAAATTGAAATCTAGGTCATTTCAAACAATATATCAATAGTTGGGATAGGAAATTCATCTTTCACCGTAGCTGCATTTAGAGCCCTATAGTAAACACAAAAGCTCCATGTCCCATCTTTTTTTTTTCACCAAAAGAACAGGTGAAGAAAAAGGACTAGTGCTACATTGTATCAGTCCCTATTCCAACATGTCTTTGATTTGTTTCTTGATCTTTCCTTCTGAAAATATGAGTATCGGTAAGGTTTGACATTAATAGCAGAGACACCTTCCTGCAAAGTGATCTAATGTTGTATATTACGTAGTGGCGGCAATGATGACGGTGTCTCAAAAATATGAGAAAATTTGCCCAAAACACTTGTAATAAGTGGATTGTTGGTGAATTCCTGTGAAGAATCATCGGCCTAAGCCACTAAATGAAAACAAGTAGCCACTGAGTTCTTATTGGTAAGTCTACGTAATTGGTGATGAGTAATCTGTCCCATAGAAGTAGAATGATCCCCTATCAATGTGACAGACTAACCCCGATGCAAAAATTGCATGGTTAAAGCAGAGTAGTCTATAGTAATAGGTCCTAAATCCTGCAACCATAGTACACCCAATACAAGTTCAGCTCCCTGAATAGGTAAGACATAAAAAGAAGCAACAAAAACAATGCCTTGGATTTGCACAAGAATGTCTTTGCAAATCCCATTGCATTGGAGCTTTTCTCCATTTCCTATCATAATGGAAAAATGTGGAGCTTTATGAACTGTCAAATCCAAGTGTTTAGCAACATGGCTCTAAATAAAGTTGTGAGTGCTACCCGAATCCACCAAAACTGACAAATTGGAATGGCAGACAGTGCCTTGAAACCTCTGGGTTTTTGGGACAACCTCTCCATTTAAAGCATGGTGACTGATTGTACATTAAGTATCCTCAACAGTGTCGGTTTCCAGAATATCCACACTCTCAGGTACATCCTTTGCATCCTCAGACTCATGAATAGACAATAGAACTAAAAATTTAGCCTTGCACTTGTGATTTCTATGAAATTTTTCATCACAGTTAAAACATAATCCTTTGTCACGTTGTACTTGTATTTCTTCAGGACTCAAACGTTTAATAGATAAAGAGGGTTTACTTGTAGGAATAGTAGTAGAAGATGAAGGTGAAAATAGTGGTTTAGAAAATTGTAATGGAACAGTTGAAACCGGAATAGTAGAAGTATAGGGTTTAAATGCTTTGTATTGATCATTTAGTTTATCCTCATGTAATCGTGAAAGCCAAATAGCATCTATCATGTTTTTAGGGCGGGTAAGTTGTAATTCTCTTCTAAGTGCAGGTTTTAACTCAGAAATGAAACAACTAAGTAGAAAAGATTCAGAAAGACCAACTGTACAATTAGAAAGTGATTCAAATTGAGATTGATAATGAGCCACCATTGATGTCTGAACCAACTTTGATAAAAGCCCCTGGACATCCTCATAGGCCGATGGACCAAAACGGTTTTGTAAGGCTTCCACAAATTTTGACCACGAAGTCAGTTGAGCATCCCCTTCAAGAGCGAAAGAAGAAATGGTAATCCTCTGTTCATCTTTAACATCATGAAATTCGAAAAATTTTTCCACTTTGAATATCCATCCCAATACATCAGGTCCCAAAAATTTTGGAATTTCCAACTTAATCCCCTTGAGCAATGAATCTGTATTGCTATGTAACCCTGAAGAGGATGAATCATTATTGATCTAATCGGTATGAATAGAAGTGGAATGATTCTGATTCAATTCCAATTTATCAATGTGAGACCCCAAAGTTGTAATATTTTCTTGAATAGCTAATAGAGCATTTTTAAAGAAATCCATGTCTACTGTTGAGTTGTGTGATCTTGTTTCAGAAGCCATGAATGAAGAGAATAACAGAATCAAAAGAAAAACAAAAGGAGCACAAGCAGGATGAGAGCACCAAAATGTTAGGCCTATGTTACCTACAAGCCCACTCTTGGCCCGGCTCAATAATGCAACAATTACCCTAACAAGCGAGGGTTCGCTCTCCACTCCATTACTTTCGTGTTTGAATCTCGCCTCCTCTTTTGTCTCTGAGCTCTGCAACTGAAATCCTAAGTTCACTCTCTCCTCTCTGTTTCGTTTTCTTCTCTTAAGAAGAACAAAGAAAACTAACTATGATATGTTGTATTTGCAGGTATAAATAAGCCTATTCGAGTTGGTTAAACTCTGAGACACCTTTACCAGAAATTAAGGTTTGATATCCTTTCTGATGTATTTGCTTACTGTTTATATAGTTGGTTACATGAATCTGAGCTGGCTAAACTATAAAGTAACTAACCATCTTGCTGTTTACACTTTACATATGTTTTGTTACTTGAATCTATTACAATTTGATACCCACATGTGTATACATCCAGCTCATATATGTATATATCCAGCTCATGTTGTATATTCTGCAAATCTTGATGGTTTCTATTTACTTCTAATAGACAATGGTCTACTTAGTTGGTCTGTTTCAGTTCACCAATAAAAAAATGATTGTGATATAGTATAAAATATTTCTATACTTTCTTGTTTTATTGGCTTGCCATTCATTTCATTTAAGAGAACATCATAGGCTCATTCCTTGTATCTTCAATATCTAAAAGGCATTTGATTTTATTCTAATTAATTAATAAAATGCAACATCTCTACATGAAAAGTGAGAATTCTTCGATATAAAAAAAATTATATTTTTCAACAAATAAAATTGTAATATGAATTTAGAAAAAATTTTGTAATAAAAAAAAATCCTTGAATGTTTTTATTTTATTTCAATTAATTGACAAAAGAAAAAAAAATCTTGGTGAGAAAATTAAAAGTTGCGAAATGTAGTGTGTATGTGTAGAGAGAGAGAGAGAGAGAGAGAGAGAGAGAGAGAGATGGTAGGATACAATGACCACTACGAACAAAGGACAAACGAGGATGAAGGAGTAGAAAAGAAGGAGGAGGAGGAGGAGTCAGTCTTCTTTGAAGATCGAGGAAAAATCGGGCAATTATGCCATTCGGAAGAAGTCTTCTACAGAGGGAAAGCCTGTTACGAGTAAGTGGAGAGGAAAGATCTCCAGGGATTCTTATCTCATTCCATTCCAGTGGCTCGACCAGTAACCAATGGCGAAAACTAAAAAATCCATGGTTTCCCGGTAGAACCCCATTTCGCCCAAGTTGTTGCGGAACCGGAAAAAAGATGCGGTTTTTTGCACTGCTTGCTCATAGTACAGGTCCCACTTGTATAAATGAGAAACATGAAATTAAAAGAGAGAAAGGAAGCTTGAGTGAGAGAGAAATGTGGACTGAGAGAGAGAGAGAGAGAGAGAGAGAGAGAGAGAGAGTGGAAGAGAGAAACATGGGTTACATAAAGCCAAATTAAAGTAATATCTTAAGAAGTTTGAAACAAAATTACGATAATGTCCCAAAAAATCTGTAGTTTATAATATATAGACAATTTAATAAATGGGAAAAGAATGGAATTTTAAGAACAAATTATGGAGTCCAATTTAATTAAAAAGATGAAGAAAAAAAAAAAGAGAGAGAAAAAACGTTCATAGTACCAGAGGCTAAAATGTAAAAATTAACTTACAACAACAATCAAAATATGACATAACCAATTTAATTTCATTCTCTTGAATGATACATAATTAAATTAAAATTGAATTAAAATAATTAAATTGGTATGATAAAATAATTAAAAACAAAAAACAAAATATTGTAGTCTCTTTTTCAATATGTAAAATAGTTTGATTTGGGCCTCAAATCGAAATGTGAACCATTTACTTTTAACTAAATTGAATAGCGAACCATACTATTTTAGAAAAGAATCAAAACTTTGCTTAGGTCCGGTTTAGTCTATGATTTAGTTAGTTTTTTTTTTTTTTTTTACATAATCTTACCTGGAATTTCATGCCCGATGTGTACTCTAAACATGGCAACTTACCGTTCACAATATTAAAGTCAATGAATAACTGCCTTACTCATGCAAAGGCTTCTATATTATGCATAAGGCATTCTTCACAACACAGGGAACACATTAAAGTACTGCAATTTATGATGGTAACAAGTAAATAACAAAGCAAAAGAACTATATATCATTAAACTCGAATAAGATAAATTATATTTCTTGGGGGCATATCCCAGCTAATGACCATAAATAGTTCAAATGGTGCAATCATTCATAACAATCTTTGAAGTAAAAACATTTAACACAAAAGGTTTCCAAGAGAAGCTTCGTCTTCAGCTCCCGGATCTTTCATTAAAGTTCCAAAATCCCCTTACGATTTCCTTGTCATCTTATTCCTTTAGTAAATCCTCAAATATAACTGTTTCAAAGAAGATCTATATGGGTGCAAGTTTATAACATGCTTGGTGAGATATTTCCCCATTACTCACACCAACATAAATAAGCAAATAAGTTTGTTACTTAAAGCATATGCTATGCTCATTCAACAATCACATGAAAATCACAAATTTGTATGGTTATCCAGAACCTATACATAGAATGGATTTACACCCTTCATATCAAGAGTTAGGAAATTGTTTATGAGGATCTCCACAATCCTCTAATGCTAGTCTCCAGGCACTTGTCCATAGCATTCGGTCGGTGTGGCTCTGTACCAAGGGTTGCATTTCTCGAACGATGTGGATTCTCTTGTAAGGAGCAGGGCCTATGTCCTACCATGATTACAAGCCATCCAGCTCCAGGCATAGGAGTAGCAGCCTTCTGAATGTGACTTAACCAATGCTATGCATGACCATTTCTTTTGTTAACACTAGTCCGTATTGAGTTGGTTAAGGGTGATCATCAATTTGAACACACATAGCAAATATGCATATAGATGAGTAAACAAAATTAAGCGAATATTCTAGGGTCACGATACGCTTAGTATTCACTTAATCACATAAGCAAAGAAATACATGCTTAACCCGAGTTAACCCCGATGCATATCCAATTTTTATCTTTTCTTAATATGTTAGTACAACTACTTTACAAGTATAGAGATGGTAATGAATTTAAGGGGAAAAACTCAATCAATCATTTCTTGAAAAAAAAAAAACCTTCAATCGAAGTAGTCCTCGAGGAAGGATATGTCAAAATTGTTATCACCTAAACAAAAGAAATATCCAGAATAAGTCTTTCATAAACGTTCTACTTAATTTCTAACTCTATTTATTTTATTTACGCTATTTCTCTCTGTTACTGAAGTTCCAACTTAAAATGGCTAAAAGTTGCTCATTTTAATTTGGAATTTCACATATGAATAGTTGTTTTTTACCTACTTCGAATGCTTTATCCATTTCTAAGGTTTTTTTTAACATGTAGGGTCATCAAGGTCACAGAAAGGCACGGTACAGAACGCATCCAAACTGGTCCAGATGTTTATCCTATTTTATTTTTAAAATTTTACTTCGTTTGAACTTCCTAGGATAAGTATAAAATTTATCTACCTTTAGAAATCATATAGTAGTGATAATAACTCATATCACATGCATAATCTCAGTGATGTTGTCCCAAAATAGAAATTTCGTAAACAATCTTTCATGATGGTTGAAAAGTTAAGTTTATGGAAAATTTACTTTTGGGTTTTTAAATAAAATTTAAATTATTAGATTTTTGTAAATGTGAAAGCTAACTAAAAATCATGGTTTCATAGTCATTTTAAATCCATGAATACTCCATTTTTATAATAAACTTTTTTAACTAATTATTTTCACAAACATGAATTTTATGTGTTTATGGAGAAAAATTATTCTAAGTTATGTTATCTTTAAA
Source organism: Combretum micranthum (assembly GCA_024138025.1). Taxonomy (NCBI): domain Eukaryota; kingdom Viridiplantae; phylum Streptophyta; class Magnoliopsida; order Myrtales; family Combretaceae; genus Combretum; species Combretum micranthum. The sequence goes on from JAMXBD010002237.1 coordinate 185,347, forward strand.
ATGTTTTAACTTTTGGCACATAAAAAAATTTAAGTAGATGGCTTGTTCTAAATTTTTATTTTTATTATTTTTTAATAAAAAGGTATATACATGCATTGTAAATAAGATTTGTAGAAAATTTTGCATAATAAAGAATCGTCAACATTTATATTTTTAGAAGATTCATTGTGGCATTTTGAAAAGTATAGTTGAGTGTTTCTTTCTAATTCTTTATTCATAATGAAAAGACTTTCAAATATTGGATATAAGGTTTTTAGAAAATATTTTGTATAATAAATAATTATCAACATTCACGTTTTTAGGAAAATCTAATTTAGTATAGTAACAGCATCATCCATGATTATATATGTGCATGAACTTAAAATAGCAATAATAAAAATAAAATTAATAGCATGGAATTATACGAATAATATAAAAATTAGAAATAGAAAATCAAGAACATAAAGGTGTCAAAACAAAAGAATGACATTGGCTTGTTATCAAGACTCCTCGAACTTGAAATATTTCGGCCACTATATGAAATAAAATAAGTGTAAAAAAAATGGAAAATGGAAGTCTTAGATTTTATCAAGGGTTCTTGAGACATAAAATTCTCCAGTCTCAAAAATAAAATCAAGAAATAAAATGTTGATTTCTCTCAAATGATAATTTTGATGATAACAAAAAGAATAAGTAATTACTAACATTCATTAAGTGTGCAAGGATTCAATATAATCAAAGTGGTTTACAATGACTTAAGAGAATGATTTCAAAAGATTTATGCAAAGAATACTTTAGAAAATGTTCGGAGAAGATTTCAAGAACAAATGAGCTGTCAGATGGTTATTTAGAAGATACTTCGCTAGCTTTTTAAACTATTAGAAGGTTCGTCAGAAGGTGACCTGCAACCTTTTAAAAAAAGTTACTAAACACGAACAGTGAGCTCTAGATTCAAATTTTTCTTTATGGATTTGATATTTTGAAGACCTATCTCCAATGTTGAGTATATTTGGGTAATATACTCAATGTGTTCCACAAAGTGGGTTCAGTATCCATGGGATTCAAATTTCGTTGGATTAAAGTTCATTTTTAGAAAATTCTGTTTTGACAGCATGAAAAAACTATGTAACTTACAAGGTTCCATTTTCAATAGTTTATTCAAGTTTTTATTTGGGATATGGAAGACATGATCCAAGTATGCAAGGAACTTATCTGATGATTATTTGTCTATACAAGGAAGTCAAAATTTGTGGAAAACATGATCTTTTTGTTGCATGAATAGTTAGATGAAGGAATATGTCAACAACGGTGATTTCAAATTTGAATTTCAAGTTCAAGATAATTATACAAGTTGTTGGAGATTTAAACTTATCCATTGGAGTAAGAATTTCAAGATAACAACAATAAGATCTCAAGTTATTCAAAATTTATAGTTTTTGAAGAAAAAGATGAGCTGATATTACGAATAAAATAAGGAGCAAAGTTTATCCAATTGATTTCCTAGCCGTTGGAAGATACAATGATAAGTATACCCACCCAAGACAGAGAAAAGCAAGCATAATCACTTGAAAAACAAGAGAAAACAAAGAGCCACGAATTTCTCTTGGATTTGAGCAAATTTACTGTCATTCCATTTATCTTCTTTTGTTCGAAAATTTTGAGGACCCATACTTTATTTCCTCTGATCTAGATTTATTCATTTGATGAGAAATTGAGAGTTACAAGTAAGCTCAGTAGATTGATTGCTTAGGAGAATCAAGCTAAGTGAATTGTAGCCAAAGAGAATTGGCAAGAACATCTTGTAACTTTACTGATTTGATTGGATAGTGAAACACAACCGGTGTAGAATACCAGGACCCTAGTTTGGAGCTGGAAGAGAGGATTGACACTCAAGGCGGAATCTCTATAATTCGACTTTGCACTCTCTACTCCCTTATCTCTCCTTAAATTCGTGCAATTTTATTTGTTATTCATAACTGTGATATATGCTTAGAAGGTTGATCAAGAGTTAGTCAGATCTTAGAAGGTTTCTGGGAGTAAAAAGTTTTGAATTGATATTTGATTTTTCGTGAGCTTAAGCAAATCATTTTGATCCGAATTATTATTCAAAGTTTTTATTTGTTAAGTTTATTGTTTTAAGAAAGTTTCAAAGTCATTTTAGTTGAATAACCAAGTGATGTGAAATTTATTCAAAATTTTTAAAAGTGAATTTTATAACCAATTCACCCCCCTCTTAGTTATCTTTTCGGGACTAACAATTGGTATCAGAGCCAAGCTCAATTTTTAAATTAGATTATTTTAAAACCTGATACCAACAATTGGTATCAGAGCAGGGCTTAATTTTTAGAAAAATTTTTGTTTTAAATTTTGATATCTACAATTAATATCCGAGCTAAACTCTTTTCTCATATTGAGTGATCCATGAACAATGGTTGAAAATAATGTTGCAATTGATAGAGCACCATTCTTTGATGGCATGAATTATCCTTATTGGAAAATGAGAATGGAGACATACATCAAAGCTAATGATTTTGATTCATGGCAAGTTATCTTGCTTGGAGACACACAAGTCACAATGAATGGCGATGGGCATATAACTCCTAAACAAAAAAAAAGCCATTGAGAAAAACAAGGCTAAGAATCTTCTTTTAAATACCATTGCATCATCTAAATTTTATTTATTTTCTTCATGTAGCACTGCTAAACAAATACGGGATACTCTTAGTGAGACATATGAAGGAACAAGAGCAATAAAGATACTAAAATCAATGCACTTTTGCAAAGATATGAGTTGTTCAAATTTAAACCTAATGAGAAAGTTAAGGATGCATTTGATAGATTTATTGCTATTACTAATGAGCTAGCTTCTCTTGGAAAGAAGTTAGAAGAATCTGATCTTGCCAAAAAATTCTAAGAATCCTACTGAAATCTTAGGATGCCAAGAAGACAGCAATAGAGGAGGCCAATGATCTTAGCACTCTCACCTTAAGCCAACTCAAAGAAAAGTTGATGGCATATCAATCTCACATAGATGTGACAAAAGAGAATGAAGGAAACAAGAAAGAAATGGCTTTCAAAACAGAAAAGGTGGATGATGACTCATATTTTGATTCTAGTAGTGATGAAGATGAGGAAGTCAACTCATTTGTTCGACATCTCAACAAAATTCTAAAGAAACAAGGTAAGAAAACTGTTAAGTATAAGAAATATTACTCCACTTGTAATGTAGGAAAGGGTTACAAAGAGAAAGAAAATAAAAAGGAGAAAAAGGAAGTGGTGTGCTATGAATGCAAGAAGCCGGGCCATATTAAGTATGAATGCCTTGTACTTATGAAGAAGATGGAAAAGCATAAGAAGAAGCACAGACCATTGCTTGCCACATGGAGTGATTTAGGCGAGTCAGAAACTAAATCAGAAAGTACAAGTGAAGAAGAAGAAGCCAATTTGTGTTTGATGGCTACATCTGAGGTAAACTCTTAATCCGAAATTGAAATGAATGATAATGAGATATATATTGAGATGAAAAAGCTGTTAAAGGCTCTTAAAAAGGCTTATTTGAAGAATTCAAAACTAGATGCCAAAAATAAAGCTTTGAAAAATGAAAAAGATGTTTTGAAACAAATAAATAAATTTCTTATTGATGAGAATGATATTTTGAAAAATGATAATGAAAAATTGTTTGACAAATCTGATGTTTTTCAAGAAAGAGAATGAAGTTTTGGGAAATGAGATCAAGGATTTAAAAGGAAGAGTAGAAGATTTGTCACAATCTATTAAAAACACTTTTAGTAAGTTTAATGAAGGTGACAAGAAGTTAAACATGCTTATAAGTAGTTAAAGACCATCATTTATTAAGCATGGACTTGGATATGAACATGGAAATTCGACAAATAGCATGAATAAAACAATGTTTGTCAAAGCAAATGAATCTGGGAATGAACAAGCTGCTGTACAATCTATTAAGAGTAAAATAGTAACGTCAGAGGCTACATCAGAAGGTATGATTAACAAAATTATCCTATCAGAAGGTATATCAGAGGGTACATGTATGCATATAATGATTATCCAAGACAAAATTATTATCAAAAGGTAAATCAAAGGTATCACAAACATCCATATGCATGTTCATTTTTTAATAGAATAGGTCATATAAAATAATATTGTTTTTACAAAAGAAACAAGCTTAGTGATCAACAAGGAAACAAGTTTTTCGATGGACCCAAAGTTGTATGGGTTGGTAAAGAAGTTTAACTTGTTTGTGAGTGAAGTGCAGGCACTAAAGGCAAATGCAAATAGATATTATCATGATCAATAATTGCCTCGGTTTAAAAAAAATATATATATATATATATATGTGCACTCATAAGCAAGAAGGAAAAATATGAAATTTTGGTACTATTGTTCCAACTCCCTTATATATCCTTTTATTTGCTTTCCATGTTTTGATATGAAAATAATTATTGAATATTTTTTAAAATCAATTGGTATCATATTAAGGGGGAACTTGTTTTCTAAAAAAAATTATAAAGGGGGAGAAATGTTTGAAATAAGATAAGTACATTGAACAAATGTGTTAAAATTGTTTTACTTTGCAATTTCTTGTTATGTGTATATTAAAGGATAATTTTCTGCAAAAAAAAAAAAAAAAAAACTACATTTTTTGCAATATATGCATTTTTTCTGCATTTTCTGTATAATTTCTACATTCCAGCACTTTTCTGCACTTAAACCAATTACAATCAATGAACCATCCTCTCAGAAGGATCAACCCACAATGAATGAGCCATCTCAAATGACTTAATCCTCTAATCAAACATCTTCCGAATCCGCAGAAGATGTCTCCTAATTTATTACCCCATAATTGATTAAGGTAATTTCAATGGCCCTTAGTCAATTAAACACTCCCATAATGGCCCCTGAGGCAAAAAACACACCAAATCCATCAATGACCCTAGTGGCAAAATGCTCAAAAGAGTAAAAACCTCTTAGTAAAAAATCTCAAACGATTGTGCAAACACAACAAGAAAATGTGATTTCTTCTCGTAAAAAATCACATCAAAATATCTAAATAAATGAGGTGGCTTCTTCCTCTCAGAAAGAAATTGTCGCTAAAGAAATGTTCAAAAATCAGCATTTTTCATAAAGGCAATCTCCAAATATATCCTTTTTGCAGAAAAAGATATATTTGAAGCTGACCCTTATGAATATGCCAACAAAATACTTTCAGATAAATTTAATTTTGTTCCAAATGATTCTTACAAAACTTTGGAATTTTATGAGAAAATCTTATCTGAAACTAAATCAATTTCCTTTAAGCATTTTCAACAAAATAGAGTAATTCTTTACTCAACAACTAGAATTCATAAAGTCTTCAACTTTAGTGAATGGACTAGCAAATTAGGTCAACCTTATGAGCCTATCAAATTCACAATCTCAATGACTAATGCCCAACCAAACCATCACATGTAATATAATTATTATGATTATAAGCAAGCATGGTAGAATGCTTTCTTCCGTTCAAATGCCACAAGATCTCACACATGGATCATATTCTTTGACAAATGTTCTTCTAGAAACCTCCCTTGTTGGTTTGCAAGCTGGTGGGATGAATTTGGAGCCACTAATGAGATCATTCATCCAAGCGCATGGAAAGGATTTGATGCATTTCTAAAATACTATATTTTAAAATCCCACGAAACATTTTTCAAGAAAGAAATGATGTTTTTCTTGCACGTTAGTGTTTCTTGGGTAATGACCTGGTTTTATGAATACAAAATCGAAAATGCAGCAATTATCCTCACAAGAAGATACAAAGTCAAGTGGTGGGATAGCTTCAAATATGGGACAAAGTTGAAGAGACTGCTATTATCAAATGGATAAATAGCCATTCAACAAATGTTCCATTAATGGCAATGCGATAAACTCCCTTCTTCCATGATAAGGGATTCCAAATGTCGACAATGTCACTAGCTAAGACACCAGAACAAATGAAGAAACTTCTGGAAATGGCTTTGGCAAGTCTTAATGAAACCTCCACAGATTCAACTGCTGAAGAAGAATCAAGCCACAGCAGAGACACAAATGAAGATGATTGTTATGGAATCAATCTAGCAGAACCATGAAAAATCTACCAATGTAATAGTGTAGGATTTCAAAATTAAAATAAAAGTCATGCACTGTAAATAGATGTAATAGGTCGTACAAAAACATTTACATCTACAATATATTCAAATGTACAAAACACGTACATCTACAATGTATCACAAGATTACTATTCAAATTCACACTAGACAAAAAAAAAAAAAAATCGAAAGTGAAAACAGTAACTCTTTGGATCCCCTTGCTTTTATTGTTCACTACAGTAAAATATCATGGCTTTCTACTGTTTACAACAGTAGATTGTCGGCCATAATGGTACTGTTCACTATAGTACAACTCGTGCCCTCTTGCCTATATAAGGAGGTCTCATTTAGTTGAGGGAGGCACCAGAAAAAATCAAGAGAATACTCTTAACTTGTTTTTGCAATCTCACCTCCGATTCAAAACACTTATTGCTAAGCCATTCTCTCTCATTCTTCTCCATTCAACAATATCCTCCACACACTTATCCTCTCTTACCTCCTTTAGCCTACCTTCTGGTCCCTTAAAATTAGCTAGAAATCTTCATATGTATCTATCTTGAGGTATATGTTCAATGTTTTAATATTTTATGTAATTTCCAATATATTATTAATTAATTAAAAAAAGAGTATTTTTGTTACAAATCTATTTATGTGCTTTAGTGTGCTTAAGTAAACCCCTCTTGCTAAGGAATACCTAGCGTGGTGGTTGAAATTTGTCTTAATTATCTATAGATTTCATCTCTCCTTTATATATATTTCTTCTCTGCTTCTTATATTACCTTCACGATCCTTAATTCCTTATCCTTGTTTGCATGGTATAAGAGCTAAGAAGGATATATATCTGGTTAATAAATTCATAAAAGCAGTAGATGATTACCATAGGTGGTGATCTAAAACCATACTATAATTTATTTGGGACGATTACCATAGGTGGTGATCCCCGGGTGTGACAAGCCTACTGAGGCCGAGCGTAATTCCCAGAGAGGTAGCGAGAAGGTTATAATTTAGAAGTCACAAAATGGGATAAGTTAGTCCTATAAAAATTATTATAATTTTAGATAAGCTAGTCTTGCTATCATGAATCTGTTTAGAAGATCTATGTTTTCTTCTAGCTTTGCTCCTTCGGAGCCAGGCTTAGAAGATAATATGTTAAACAGAGATGAAATCCATATGAAGGGTTTCGATGAAGCCATAGATAATTGGAAAATTCCAAAATTAGCTTATAATGAAATTTACCAAATGGCTAAATGCAATTTTTTTTTTCCAAAAATGATTATGTAATAGCCACATAAGAAAAGGATGTTCCTATTTCTGATGGCTTAATAATAATGGAGATCCTCAATAAGGGATCTATTAAAAAATATGCTAAAGACTGGAATTATATTCATATAGGTCTAATCCAAGTAGGAGCCAAGCTCCTTACTAAATTAGGATTAGATAATTCAGTCTTAATGATACTTAGGACTCCAGAGAACTGGAGTATGAAAGATAAATTCATGCTGCAGTAAAAACTAGCCTAAGTAGACCAATTCAATTTAAATGTCACCCAAATCTAACCATAGGGTTAAAAGACAAAACAATCATGAAGTCTTTAATCTTACAGATTAAGACACATAATTATAAAATGATTGAAGGATCACTTCCAATGGCTGTAATATACAAAGTATATTACAAATTAATGAAAACAGCTTTTGGATCTAAGGCTTTTAAGGTTGATAGGAGAGGTCAGACGTTATTAATCTAGACAGATCTAACAAAAGCTAATGTTTCAATACCCAAAATGATTCAATGGAGTCAAATTAATTTGCCTCAACAATGAGAAGTTGATAATCCACTTCCAAAAACAATTGTGTATAACACGGATCCAACTAATGTTATAACATCCGAAAGGAAAAGTAACCATCCAATTTTCAAGGAAATCTTTAGATTTACCTAGAAGAAATTTAAAGATCAAGTCTTTATCTTCTTCATCTAGAAGATCTCTCGACTTACCTCAACCTATGGCTACTAATCCTCCCCAAATTCCACACCAAAATAACCCCCCTTTGGTAGGGGTTGTTAATGAAAATATTGGTTTACCAAGAATGGTATACCAACAAAATGTATCTGAATATGTTGAAACCACTGCTTTAGAAATAATGGATTTAGAATTAAATGTTATAGAAAAACCCTTTGAACCTAATAAGGAATTTCTAAATAAAGAATTCAGATCCACCAAAAATGAGAAAATTAGAAAATGGTATATCGATACTTTTTCTAATCACAAAAATGAGATCAAAGATGAATATTATAAATTCATATTTGAAAATCAAACCCAAATAGTATTCTTTGATTGGTTCGAAGAATATTATTTGGTACCTAAACAAATCAATGTTATAAACGACTGTTTTACGTAGCAGATAGGTGATGGATAGATCATTGAATCTAACCATCCACCTTTACCCATATCAAACAAGTTTATAAGAATAATGAAATATTTAGCACCTTTCAAATCTTCAGATAACGAAGAAGCTGGAATTAGAAAAATCATTGAACAAAATAATTTCACCAACCAACATCTACACACAATGGGTAGCAGTTGGACAGGATGGAAATTATCTTGAACAATGATACCAAAATTAATATGCTTAAAAATCCTTCTAAAGAATTTTTGAAAGCTTTAGAAAAAAGGGAAATTAAGGCACCTCCAATAATACCTTTTGAAGCGCCCAAAAATCCCTCTAAGGAATTTTTAAAAGCTTTAAGAGATGCTAAGATTGAAAATACTCCACAGAGTTCTTCAACAAATACAAAGGAATAGTCATTGAAGAAACTCCTTTGGAAAAATTAAATGTTTTAAATGAAACTGTTAACAGTTCAATAATGGAAGATTTAAAAGATTTAAAAATCAATAAATCTTCAGAACAAATCAATAAAATTACCTGAAAAAACCCCAGAAACTCTATTATCAGCGAGCAACCCCCCTGATATCTTAATTGAAGAAAATGATAAAAACAATTATCAAAACAAATATTCTGTAGGATCCACCTATGCATGGAACATAGATGGAGCTTTAGAACAAAAAATCCTTAATGTTTTGAACCAAATGATAATTTTTCAAACACCAATAAATCCATTAATACAGATGATTATCAAATAGCCTTAATGATAATTTCCGGATTCACAGGACAATTAAAAGGCTGGTGGGATAATCATCTAACAGATGAACAAAGAATTTTATACTTACTTCATACAACGTAGATGAAGGAGGAATAAAAATCCTTTATGATGATGATGAACCTATCCAACATATGGTTCATGCCTTTATCTACTCCATTAGCCAACATTTTATTGGCGATCCATCTCATTTTAGATATAAATCATCAGAATTATTGTCTAATATGAAATGTAAATCATTAGGTGAATTTTCCAATATAAGGATGTGTTCTTTCAGAGAGTCCTCCCTAGAAATGATTGTAATCAAGCCTTTTGGAAAGAAAAATTTTTAGCTAGATTACAAAAGCTAATAGGTAAGCAAGTTAGAAAAAAAATAAGGGATGACTACATGGTGAAATTCCTTATGATCAACTTTCATATGGAGAATTAGCCTCATATGTTTCAAAGATTGGAACAAATCTCTGTACTAACATCAGGCTACAAAAACAATTGAAAAATGAACAACGCCTAAACACCAAGTCTTGGTGATTTTTATGCACATATATCCTTCCTTTGATCAAGAAAAATCAAGAAGGAAAACTAAATGCTCAGAATGTTCTTCTCATAAAAAACCTAAAAGAAATTCTTTAAAAAACGAATATGAGAAAAAGCAAAAAATGATAAGATTAAACCTTATAAAAATAAGAGAAAGTCTTACAAAATACTCAAATGTTTCAAATGCGGAGTTATTGGTCATATAGCAAAATTCTATAGGATTAATAACAAAATTAATGAATCGAATCTTGATGAAGAAATAATGGAGCACATTTTGCAAATATTTGTAGAAAATGAATCATAATCACTTTCTGAAAACAATGGGATTCAAGTCAATGATATTGAATCCACTTCTTTAGAAGAGATTTATGTTCTAACCAAAGAAGAAGAAGACATTTTTCTAAAGTTAGACCAAATGTCTGAAAATGATAAACAAAAATACATTAAGGAAAGAACAAAGAAGTGCAATTCATATTACCAAAATTACCTTATAACCTTAATGAAATCATTGAAAAGAAAATCTCAAACAGAAAAAAACCAATTTCTATTAATGAACTTCATTATGAAATTAGGATTTAGAAAGAAGAAATAAAAAATCTAAAAATGATGCAAATAAAATTGCAACAGAAATTTCTTGAATTAAAACAAAAACTAATTCAAGAAGATTCCGAATCAGATAATGAAGAAGATCCTATTGAGAATTAGGGTCTTTAGACACCTAGAATTACCTTCTACATCTGGTAGAAGTAACCAAAGAAAATGGATCATCAAATCAAGTTGAAAATCAACAATGAAATGATCTTGGAAACAACTGCATTATTTGATACTGGAGCAGACCTGAATTGCATAAGAGAAGGATTAATACCAACAAAATATTTTGAAAAAACAACCCAATCTCTTAGTTCAGAATCTGGTAACAAACTACAAATTGATTTCAAATTATCAAATGTTAAGATAATGAAAGACAATATTTCCTATAACAGTGCTTTCATTCTTGTCAAGAATTTTAAGCAGAATGTTATCTTAGGAACTCCTTTCATTAATCTTATCCAACCCTTCAAGGTTAATGATCAAGGAATTGAGACCAAATATTTGAGGGACAATTTCTTTTCAAGAGGAAGAAGCCACCTCAGTTATTTGGATATTTTGATGTGATTTTTTACGAGAAGAAATTACATTTTCTTGTTGTGTTTGCACAACCGTTTGAGATTTTTTACTAAGAGGTTTTACTTCCTCTTCTGAGCATTTTGCCACTAGGGCCATTGATGGATTTGGTGTGTTTTTTGCCTTAGGGGCCATTATGGAGTGTTTAATTGACTAAGGGCCATTGAAATTGCCTTAATCAATTCTAGGATAATAAAATGGGAGACATCTTCTGTGGATTGGAAGATGTTTGATTAGAGGATTGAGTCATTTGAGATGGCTCATTCATTGTGGGTTGATCCTCCTGAGAGGATAGTTCATTGATTGTAATTGGTTTGAATGCTGTGAGCCAAGATCTAACATCAGTTAGACCTTTTATTTTAGGAGGGCCTTCCTTTCCTTTTCCTTTGTCTTTCTTGGGAGGCATCTCCTGCAGGAATTCATGGTAAGAAAGTCAGGAAGTGTATTGGTTTTCCCATTGACATGTTCAATTTCAAAATCAAAACAGGATAAAATAGATTGCCATCTGGCAAAAATTTGTTTAGAAGCCAAATTTTGAACATCATTTTGTAAAACATTTTTGGATGACTTGCAATCAATCTTTAGAATAAATTTTTGATTTAACAAATCTCCTTGAAATTTGGAAATAGTTAAAACGATTGCTAAAATTTCTTTTGATTATGGAGTAGTTCATTTGACATTCATTCCAATGTTTGGATACAAATTGAACTACACATTCTTTATTATCTTTGATTTGTTTGAGAATACCTCTATATCTTATATTTGACATCGGTTTCTACTATTTTTGGTAGAGATAGGTTAGCAATGTTTAGGCAAGGTATTTCTTTGATTTTGGTTTTTAGTAATCTACTATATTAGTATGTGTGTCAGATCATTGTAGAGGATTTTTTCTTAACTTGTCATGCAATGGTTTACATATTAGGCTGAGGTTTGGAAAAAATTCGAGACGTAATTAAGGTTTCCTAAGAACCTTTGGAGTTGGTTCTTATCCCTAATTTTATCAGGAAATTTGGAAGTGAACTCTATTGACCTTTGGATAGGTAATATTTTCCATTATGAATGTTGAATCCTAAAAATCTAACTTTCGTTTGAAAGAGAGATTTTTGTTATAGATACAATAAGCCCATTTTTCTTGGCAACATTCATAAATAGCTTAACATGTTTGAAGTGTTGATCTATATTAGGATAGTAGATAAATACATCATCTATGTAAATTATATGAAGTTGGAGAAATCATTAAAATTTCATTCATAATTCTTTGCAATTCAGAGGGTGCATTTTTTAATTGAAGGGCATAACATTCCACTCATATTATCCAAATGGAACAGTAAATGTAGTTTTATACCTATCGGTTTCATTAATTTGAATTTGCCAAAATCCTATTTTCATATCGAATTTTGAAAAAAATCCTTGCATTGTGAGTCGGTTAAGTAAATCTTTTTTATTAGGTATTGATACCTAATCCATTTAAGTGTAGTATTAAGAGGTTTATAGTTGACCACTAGTCTAGGTGTCCCTCTCTCAATTTCAGTGTTTTTATTGACATAAAAGGCTGAGCAACTCCATGAGATTTCTTTTCCTAATTAAGGATTTTTGTAATAAATCATTGATTTCTTTCTTACAATGATTTAAAACATCTTGATTCATTTGAGTTGGTCTTGCTTTAGTAGGAATGCTTTTCCCTCGAAATCATTTTCATAAGGAAGATCAACAAAGTGGCATTTTCGATTCAAAAGGCATTTGGTAGGTTTGAACAAATTGACTTTTCAATCTCATTTTGTATTTGAAAATATTTTCTTTCAGGGATCTGTTTGAAAGTTGTTTTTCAATTTTACAGAACGATAAGCCATTTTGTAAAAACATCAAATGTCTTTCTTTGGATTGAATCAAACAATTCAATTCCAAAATCGAATTAGCTTTTAATTGGTTTAATGATCTGGTTTTAGGTTCTTGCCTATTTATATAAGGATAGGTTTTAGATTACCTAATATCCATCTTATAAAACAATATTAGGGTATGTTACAAATAATACCTGAACTTTGACAAAATATGTATTTAGATATCTAAACTTTGAAATCGATTTAATACCTGAATAAATTTTTTATGCACAACAACATTACCTCTGTTAAGTTCTTTTAGGTACTAAATTGATTAATTTTAAAGTTTTTTAAATAGAAAAATGATCAATTTTAAAGTTTAGATACTAAACTAACCAATTTCAAAATTCGAGTACTTAATTCATATTTTACAACGCCTGGTACCATTTGTGATATTATCCTAAAATAGTAAATAATAATTATAAATCTAAAATGATTAATGATTCTACATTTTTTTTCTATTAAATGTGCTAGGAAAAAAATAGTGAAAGAGCTTGTGTTGATAAGGTAAAAACTCTAAACGATTGAATTTTAAAGTTGCCTCTTTTAATTTCCTTTTCTTTCTCTTTCCTCTCCCCCAATTCTCTCTAAGTCGTTCCATTTCTTTCTTCTCATTCTTCCCCGTTTAATAAGTAATAATTGCAACCTTAATTTATTAAAGTCATCTCTTTCTTTCACTTTAAATTCCTTTTTCTTTCCCCTTCTTTTTGGTTAGGCTACAAGTTCCAAAAGTTTTTTCTTTCTCTTTTTTCTTTTATATCACATAAAAAGTTTTGCATATGAAATAACTTGTAATATTACCTAACTACTCACATACACATGTAGATAAAACATTTTGAATATCAAATAAACTTAAAATTTCTAGAAAGACGAGAAAATTTATAGACTCCAAATTGTACCCTATAGATTTTACAATGTATGCAGTATTAGGAAATTTTAGGGAGCTATAAAATATGTTGTGGGTCCAAAATTTGGGAGCTTACCCTTATGAAGTAGGTATGGGTAAGCCCTCATATTGTATAGGTTATAAATTGATAATCCTTTATGCCATTGATTTATGGAGATTGTGTTTGTTAGTGATACTATTATGATGTTATTGGTGAAGTCATTTTATTATTGTTGTGACTCGCCTCCTAAGTTCTTTAAAATAAGCAATTGGAAACTAAAAGAAGGGTTCTTATGCTATTTTTGAGTTGGGGATAAGGTTAATTTGGAATCAACCAATAACTAAAACCATGTTTTAATAATATTATTGTAGAAGGGTTTTTACAAACAAATATTTTTAGGGTGGTGCAGACCTAAATTTATATATTAACATAGTTACATATTCAAATTTATTTATAATACAAAAATTGTAGGAGAAAAAAGCCTCCAATCTTGAATTCCATCCCAAAACCTCATTCTTCTATGCTGATTCTATCTCCTATACCCGAGGTTAGAAATATTAACCTCTCAAGTTATTTCAAGTCAAGTGAGTAAACATACATACATATATATTTCAAATAACAACTATAACCAATAAAATATAATATATCCATGAACATATACAATAGATCATTAAGATTTTACATGGAATGAAATGCTATGCTAAATGCATGTGATATACATTGGCTAGTAGCTTAATCAAGCGATGACCCTTAGGTGGCCTCATAATTGGCACATAGTGGCTTAACAATGAAGAGCGGTAGATTGCGACTCAAGATAAATTGTGAAGGAACCAATATGAAGAGATTCCAATGACCATGAAGAACCCGTGGATTCAATACCCATGAAAGTAGCTTTAGGCTTTGTTTATTATATCTCGTTTTGGTCATTTTGATCTTATTTTATTATTTTCAAACATATATTTATCAAGAAATATATATAGATAAAAAAATAGATATTTTTACTTATAAACAGAACAAATACAGATAAGATACAAATACAGATTGAATATATATAAGATACAGATGAAAATCAAACAATCTACGTAGATCCTTAGACTAAGAGTGCAATTCTATATACTTTAAAACTGAACTTATAAACTAGGGATATGAGAAATTAAGCTTTATCAAAATTAAGACCCTGGTGTTTTTATTTAAACTAAAATTATAAAATAAGGTCCTTAAACCCTTTTCATTCCATGGCATGATTGCAGTAGCGCAAGAACCAGGAAATTGTTGAGAATTGAACATTTATTATATCATATTACGACACTATATCTAAACAATAATATCGTTACATCGCTATCAACAAGCATGACTCTTAGTAATAGTAATGCTCATATTACCATTTTTTTGTTACCAAATCAAGTATCGGCATAGCTATTTAATAACCAATATGTTGAGCAATTTGATTCACTTAAATAGTCCCATTGGGCTCTGATATAACAAGCGTGGATCTACTATTTGTGGACCACAATGCATAGCAAGTATTAAGTAAGGTACTCACTTTATAAAAACGAATCTCTAAATCACGGGTATGATAGTTCCTAAACAACTTCAATAATTCACTATACTAAAATTATAATATATACGTTATTCAGTATTTTCTTGCCTTTATATTATTAACTTCCAACAAATGTAACTTTCTTGTCTCTTATTATTATTTTTCTTACCAATATAATAGAAAGAGAGAATCAAACGTGGAACTTTTCATATAAGAGATAAGAGAGATATCATTAGATTGTAAAGTTATCGATAACTTTCTTATCTCTTATTAACATCATTAAGTTCTGAAAATATTCTCATAAGACGATATCATATATATTTAGTTATATACTAAGCCATTCTATATGCCATTTACATGATTAATAATATACCATATTAGACTGTTTTATGAAAATGACTACATTAAACTAGATATAAATTTAAGACTATGAGTTAAAATTAATTTAATTAACTCAATAAACTTAATTAACTTTAGTCATACTTATACTGCTAATGACGGTAAAATCTCTCATCGGTCTTTTTCCTTTACTTCTCAAGTGGTACTAGGTTTAAATTTTCTCGATTAATGTAATAAAAAAAATAAATAAATAAATAAAACCACTTGCAACTGGTTGTTCACAATTTTATCAGGTGTGCGACATAATTATTACCTCTGTTCCCTGTCTCTTGATTTTACTTAGCCTTGCTCAGGAAGTTGTCTGCTTATTTTAGGGACCATAAGTGGACATAAATATTCCAGATGAAATGTACCCAACTCCCATAAAAGTTATGGTCGGCATTTATTATGTATTGTACTATTTTAGAAGTATTTTAATTTTTCATTTCTAATTATAATTACTGTATATTTACCTATATTATGAGTGTACTCATTTCATACTATGTATATTTGGTCAGTATGCAATGCGATACTATTTATAAAGCAATGGATTTATTTCAAAGTAAGTGTTATATTTTGAGATTCGAAGTTCAAATTTACAATCAATAATGGACTATCTCAATAAACTTTTAATATATAAAATGTAGATTTTTTTTTTATTTTTTCCCCTAAATTTTAGTACGAGAAATGGATTTTATAAGGCAACTTTGTCTAGCTGTATTCCCTTGTTCGGCAAAATGTTGGTGAGGTAGCACATGCCTCATTACAATTTTCTTTTTTCTTTTTTTTTTTTATATTTAATCAGGTAATCTTATGCGACACTATAACTTTTAAAATTTAGAAGATATAAACATACATATATTACACGCTGCTATAACGGTAATTTAATTCATCTACATACTCGTACGCTACCATATCAAGGAATCACAAGCATATATTGTTTTATGTATTAAGACAACTAGAAAAACTTAAAATACTAATTTACTTAAATTTTTAAGATAACTTTTAAACAAGGCAAGGGAACATTATGATGATGTTGTTCTAAGTAGACATCTTATATAGCCAAGTCCGAACCGAGATCTAATCTGATTCGAGCACACTGGATCTTCTTTTGGATCCACCTAGCAAACTTACAAAAGTCTACAAGTCTAGGCCAAGTCTCTTAGCTAGACTCGTGGACCCATTGGGTCCTTAAGGTTCCTTAATAAAAAAAAAATGATGTTTTATTATCAAAATAGGAAATATAAATAGATATAGAAAAAAATATAAAAGTTACAATAATAGCAAAATAAATAAAGTAAATAACATTTAATATTTAAACTATTTTTCATGTGAATAGAAATTATTAATTATCTATTTACAAAATTTAATGCGTGGTTAACAAAAGCACATGTAATAAATATAATTTAAAACCATCATTTTTGATACTTTATATAGAGTTCCTCTAAGAGAAAGAATCTCACTTTTAAACAATGTGTGGCTTCTTTTATTTTATAGACTTTACTTTTTTAAAGTATTATTCTAGTCCCACATTGCTTCTTGCATATAAATAATTGTATATCATCGATAGTATTGTAATAATATAGGCTAAAGAGCAGTATATTTTTGGGCCTATTTTATGTCTAATATTTTAATTTTTAATTTTTTAAGAAGTGGATGAGTCTTGACCTATCTTAGAGACAACGAGTCCACATGCTTGGAGCCACCTTGTGTCAATTCGAGGCAATTACGGGTCTCTAATTTATGGACGTTTAGTCCCGAGCTTGTCATGTCAAATTCACTCATTTAAATAAACAAATCACATAGACAACAAGTTTATTCAAGTGAAATTTATGCATGTCACCATGTTAGTGTAAAATCATTTTTTTTATTTATTAAACTTTCTTTAATCCTTTGATATTTTTTAATATCTACTTAAGTCGTGTGTTTATCTAGAAAAATATTCTGAAAAGATAACAATATAAGTGTGTGTATATATATATATCTTTTTCTAAAATTAAATATCTAACAAATCTTTATGAAGTTAGATTAGTTTATTCTTTATTATTATTCCTTTTTACATAAATATCAATTGAAAATTAATTTCCTATGTGAAATATGATGGAAAATAATTCCTAATATTCCAAATGTGACTGTTACCTAGAGATTATTTGAGAGGAGAAAAGAGTGGAATTGTACCTAATTCCAATTGTGATATGAGTTGAAATCAAGTTAAATTGGACTTCTGATTAATTGTACACACCACAATCATTGGGAGATGAGAATCTTAATTTCTTGATAGAAAGATATTGAAGTATGTAATCATATGTTAATCAAGGACCATGCCCTATATAACCCTAAAGGACTATTACCAATTCAGCCCATCATTAATTAGTAATTAGCTCAAGAAATTCACACATATATTATTCCTCGCACTTTATATAAGATGACTGGGTCATTATACCTCATTATATCACTATTATTAGGTCTTTAAACTTTATTACAATAATAAATATATATGATTATTAATGGAATGTATATGCGTCAAATATTTAAATGCATTAATTAGTGCATGCATATGTGACATGAAAGTCTATAATTCCAACAATCTTCCACATGTATTACATAGCTATGTGTGCAAATAACCTATCCTTCAATCACATATATATTACTATATACAAGCTGGATGTGTGCACACCACTATATTTAGGTAATCCAAACATCCTATCCATTAGCCTCACCATTACAAGGACTAAAGGAGTGGTCGTTACTTATTTCATGCAATTAAACTGACATAGATGACAAGCAATAGCTCAACTAAATTGCATAGATAATATGAATGTGTGACATAGAAATTACATGCAAAGTGAACTATACATGCCTATTTCTAGTTGGTCCAATTTAAAATTTAACTAAATGAGATTGGAGTTCAAAGTATTGAATAACTGAATATCACTTTATTAATAACTAAAGTCATGTCATAAAAAACTTCATCAAGCTTGAGAAACTTTTATTGATTAAATCGCATTTAAACTAATGAGATTGATGCGATAAAATGCTCAAGAAAAAGTTATAGGCATTAATGTCTTAGTGAGGGGAGCTGCAATCGTATAGTTATCCCTACAAGCTTAACACTAATCAAACAACTCTAAACTTTTTCCTTCTCAATAAGAAACTTAATATCTATATGATATGACTTTGATGAGCTTCTGTTATTATTCAAAAGACTGCGACCCTATTACTACAATACATCCTGTTGATAGTAGAATATAGTCATTGGTCCACTTGGTCTCATGAGACTTGAAACCTTATAACACCAATAGGCTTAGGAAGGGCCCACTACTCGTAATGTCCTGACGTCCTAGGAAGCTAACGAGATCTAGACCTCTATTACGATCATGGTGTAAGGTCTCCCCATAAATCCTTAACTCATACCTTGTGGGGGGGTGTAGGTGGTGGAATATGATCATTTTGGCCACACTCTACAAAGCTACGGCTCTCCAGCTCTGATATCCCCATCACCTCCGATACTAGGTTAGTTGCTAGGAGGAAATCTATCATAATATGACCCTAAACCATAAACATCTCCTTTTCTTAAGGTAAAGGCACAGGGAAATTTTCCATATTATAGAAGTATCACTCTTATCTAGACCGACTTAAGCATCAGAGTAGCTATGTTGGGTAACCCTTTGATGCCCTTCTAACCTTTTTCTTTGTGTTTGCGGAGGTTAACTTTACCAACTCAAATCAAGTCGTGCAACATTTTGGCACCATCTGTGGAAAGATACCATTGTTTAAAATTTGTTTGAAACTCCTCCTTTTCTCCCTTTGCTTTCCTTGCTAAAGCCTCTCAAAAACCTCTAAACCACTGCTACGAAAACACACTTTCCATATAATGCCAAGACTACAGTGGAGAAAGAATCAAACTGATCTTGCCCCTACATAGCTTGGGACTATCCTAGTGGGCAACGATAGCAACCTTGAACCAGTGTGCGCCGACCAATCGGGGGTTACAAAGGATGGCCCTTTGGACCCAAGGCGTATCTTTGAGTTAGAGAACTTGTGCACAATATTATGGAAAATGAGTGTTCTAATGCCCTCCTCCAAGCTAGAATCACATAGCCGGAGGGCTTGAAGGACCTACATTTGGAGGAACATGCCTCTAGCATGTAGTAAAACGCCTCCTTGACCCAACCATTGCCCATGCCTGAAGAGGAACTAGCTAAAAGGGATTGTAGGTGTATTGTGCCATCATCGTGGGCTAGTACCTCTACTAAGGAGCGATCCTATAGTTTGAACCTACACTCGAGTGAATCCCGAAGACCCAGGACCCCCAAGAGCCTAGTGAGTGCTAATCAAAATCTCATGAGGATGTGCGACATCACAACACTCGGCCCGAGTTACCTCAAGGTACTAGGTAAAGGATGAGCCACATGCCAGGGCAGGGGTTGCAGGTTTTGGCTCAACTCGAGCTTGTGAGGACAACACGTACATACCTGTACCAGGACACCTAGTCGGTTGCAACAAGGAACATGTGCTCGAAGAAATCAAAGATATGATGAGAAGATTGTCAACTATCAAAGAAGGTTTTGGGGATGAACTCGCTGCTAAAGTACTCTCAGGCAAGACGCCTTTTACTGTCCTGGTATGACCCATGGTGCTTCCGATCGGAGCTTAACTATCCGCCTTAGAATCCTACGACGGGTCAACTGATCTACTGGACCACATTACCCAATTCCAGTCCACCATGACAATATACAACTTCTCAGATGTGATATGGTGTAAGAATTTTCCTACTACCTTTCGAGGGGCAGCCAGGGTATGGTTCAATAAACTCGAGCTAAACACCATAGGTTCGTCCTCCTAACTTAGCGACCTCTTTGTAGTGCACTTCATGGCTAGTAAGCTACTGGAGGAAAATGCCTCGTATCTTTATATGGTACGACAAAGGCGAGGTAACCTTTAAGAGATTACTTAGTGATATTCAACAAAGCATGCTTAGAAGTCCCAAACCTCAACCATGGAGTAGCCTTAGGGGCCATCAAACAAGAAGTACTTACAAAGAGCCCATTCTTCTACTCCATTTTAAAATGCCAACTTACTACACTTGAGCAAGTGAGAGAAAATGCATAGAAATATATTTGCCAGGGGGACACTAGAAACGCAAGGAGGGAAGTTAAAGCTAGAGTTGAGCTACCTCAAACTAAAAATAATTCATCTCGAGACAAAGGGCAACAAAAGGACTGCCACAACTTCAATCGAACTGATGCACATCGAGATTGTAGAGATGATGATAAATGGGAACTCTTCCCAATGTATGATGAGTTCATGCCCTTAAAGTTACTAGTCCATGATGTCTTCCTTGAAATAAGAAACCAAGGCTTCCTATCACCACTACCTCCGATGAGGCCTAGCCTGAGAAGAAAAGACTTAAAGGAATACAACAAATATAACTGCAACCACATGCATGATACAAAGGATTGTTGGCAGCTTAAGAGTGCTATAGAGGATTGCATTCGGTATGGTTGCCTCAAACAGTACATCGATTATGACTAAAAACCAGAGCCACCAGTATAGAAACACAAGACTGGTGAACAAAGGAGAGCTATACCCTGCAAAGGCCAGAACAAAGTATAGCAAACTAGAAAAGTTTGCCCTAGCGGTGGTAATATCTGCACGTCAACTATTTTTGCATTTTTAGGTATATCAGGTCATTGGTCTCGCCGATATACCAATAAGGGTAGTCTTCTAAAAGCCGAATGTCTCAAGAAGAATGATGAAGTATGCAATCAAACTTAACGCTTATAGGGTACAATACTAGCCTTGGGATGCCATAAAAGCACAAGTTTTAGTGGACTTCATGACTGAATATACCAAGACACTTGAGCCCAATGACCAACAAAGGCTTGCATGGACCCTCTATATAGATGGATCCTCTATACGAGAGGGGAGGGGGTGGAGTTGGCCTGGTCTTAGAGGGACTGTATGGAGTCAAGATCAGTTTTTCCATAATAAAAAACGAAGTAGAATACAAAGGTCTATTAGTAGGGCTTAAACTTGATGTATATGTCGAAGCGAAAAGAGGGGACCTCATGATCTTTTCTGACTCCCAACTCATGGTGTAATGAGTCAAAGGTATATATGAGGCAAAAAATGAAGAAATGGCTAGATAAGTAGAAGAACTACCCTTTTGGGACATCATTAAGATACCTAGAGCCGATAATTTGGAAGCAAATAATTTTTCCAAGCTTGCCTCCAAGATAGTCCCCGACCTAGGAAAGATTAGAGAAAAATTTTCATCGAATTCTTACTCGAGAAATCCACCACTGCAGGGCCTTTCGAGATACTAGATCTATAATAGGCAACTTTGCTCTTAAATTGGATGACCCTAATAGAGCAGTACCTTAGGGAAGATACCTTACATTCGGATAAAATGAAACGAAAAAATTGATGCATAGAGTAGCCAATTACATCGTGATCAATGGGGTTCTATATAAAAAGGGCTTCATTTTCCCCCTCCTTTGATGTTTGTGCTCAGAAGAAGGACATCGTGTCCTAGAAGACCTCCATACCAAAGAATGCAGTAACCACGTTAAAGCCTAATCACTGCACACCTGAGTCGTGCAAGCTTGCTACTTCTGGTCGACAATGAAAGCCAATGCAAAGGATTACGTCCAACAATGTGAACATTATCAAAAGATCACTCCCATCAACTATACCCCAAGCATCGACTTACTTTACCTCACCAGCCTGTGGTCATTTTCCATGTGGGGACTAGGCATCTTAGACCCATTCTCCTCCATAGGTAAGAGGAAATTCATAATAGTTGGCTGTGATTACTTTACGAAATGGGTAGAAGTCAAGGTAGTGCCAAAGGTCACGGACAAAAACGTCCAACACTTCATCTACACGAGCATCATAATCAGGTTTGGAGTCCTGTATTTCATAGTAATGGACAATGGGAGGCAATTCAACACCAAGAGAGTCAAAAATTTCTATGCCGAATACCATATCACTCCTCACTACACCTCGGTTGTGCACCTCAGAGCTAATGGCTAGGCAAAGCAATTAATAAGACAATCACGCAAAGTCTAAAGGCTAAGGTGGACCATTAGTGTGGTAAGTGGGTTGATGAGCTACCCAGCATCCTATAGAGATATTGCAATATTCGACGGACCCTGATCGACGAAACCCCTTTTTGTCTAGCCTTTGGGACGAAAGCAGTTTTGCCAATGGAGTTAGAGCTACCAAACATCTGAACTCAATCCTACGACAAACTAATCAACGAGGTCAGCTTTCGAGGAGGACTTGGCGTAATAGAAGAAGCTCGAGACACTGTAAGTAAAAGGATTATCACCTATTAGCAAAAGGCAACTCGGTATTATGACAAGAATCTCAAGCATAAGGTCTTCTTCCAGGCGACCTCCTTTGCAGAATGTTAGAGGAAATGGGGTTAGAAGAAGCTCGAGGAAAACTTCCCCTAAACTGAGAAGGTCCCATTAGGGTGAAGGAAGTTCTAGGAAATGGGACGTACAAGCTCAAAATGCCAGACGATGATTTCTAGAACTTGGAATGCAAACAATTTGAGAAAGTTCTTTGAATAGCTATAACTTGCTTATGTGTAAATTATAAACATGAGAAGAAAGCAATCATAAATGAAATGAGGATTCTATAATTAAGAATATGTCTCCATGATCTTCCTCTTATGTATTTCACCATGAAATAACAAAAATGTTTGGCAGGGGCCTTAGGAGCTTAAAGAACTCCGCCCATTTGTGCTGAAAGAGCTCAGGTAACTCCCTCATAAGGGTAAGTCCCATCGAGAGCTCAGGTAAATGCCTCTTTAAGATAACTGCGAGCGGTAACTCCCTCTCAAAGGTAGCTCCCATTAAGAGCTCGAGTAAGTCTCTTTTAAGGGTAATTTCCTTGTGAGCTCAGGTAACTTCCTCTTAAGGGTAACTCCTTTCGTGAGCTCGGGTAACTCCCTCTTAAGGATAATTCCTTTTGTGGGCTTGAGAAACTTCCTCTTAAGGGTAAGTCTTACCGAAAGCTTGGGTAACTTGCTCTCATGGGTAACTCCCATCATGAGCTTGGGCAACTCCCTTTTAACAGTTACTCCCCTTATGAGCTCGAGTAACTTGCTCTCAAGAATAGCTCCCCTCAAGAGCTCAGGTAACGCCCTCTTAAGGGTAATTCCTTTCGTAAGCTTGAGTAACTCCCTCTTAAGGGTAAGTCCCATGGAGAGCTCGAGTCACTTCCTTCGTGAGCTCGGGTAACTCCCTCCGAAAAGTAACTCCTCTCGTGGGCTCGGGTAACTTCCTCTCATAGGTAACTCCCCTCATGAGCTCGAGTAATACCCTCCTAAGGGAAAATCCTCTTATGATCACTCATTACTACCTTTCAAAGATGAATGTCCTCGAAATGCCCGGATTGAGTCACCAAAAAAAAAAAAAAAGGCATCAAGAGAACAAATTCCAAACAAAGAAACAACTTTTGTTAATGCGAAGGACATCACTACAATAGTTTTGAATGGTGTTCTGGCTAAGGACTATAAACTCAAGTTCTCATAAATACAGACTTCTTTAGGCTAAACACAACTTTAAGCTAGAAGACTTCAGAAAAGAGTTGAACCTCAAATTAGAGGAGTTCTCCCATATCTAGCTGAGCATAACTCGAAAATGTAGATTTAGGCTAAATACGAATTTTCTTCCCTGTATACGGGCTTGAGCTTGTCCATCAACCTTTAGGATGACAATGAATCTCAGTTGGACAAAAGGTTAAAACAACCAAGAGAATCAGGATGGAAGCTAAGCCCCTCAATGAGCTTGTGCTCAATAAGCCATCAGACGACTAAGCTCAAAAGGGAGAACATGCCCCTACATAATCGATGACCTCCATTGCCATCGAAATGGCCACAAGAAGGGAGCAGGGTAGCAGGAGAAAGAGTCGGATGGCCCCTCCATGACGACCTTGACTTCGGATAGTGCCCCACAGCCATAGGTTGTCTATAGAAAATAAGCCTCTAATCACCTAAAACTTGCTGCCAAAGTCACCATGGTCTCTCCACCAAGTAATGGTTTTTGGCGACCTTGATCTAAGGACTGCAAAAGAGAAGCACTACCCCAGATTGAATGACCATGGTGGAGGTGGGATAGTGACCTTGAGCAACACGTTCGACCCACTAACCTGGCATTGGTGATGAATCCACATAAAAAGGGGCTACGGAGCTTCCAACCTGCCTCCTCAACAAAGGCTTCCAAGGACTCGACCTTTCTAACTAGAGAGGCTCGATCAAGAACAAACACCTCATCATCTCAAAATTTCTAAGCAAAGAGACTCTTTTGTTATGACGAGGATTTGAAAGTAATTAACGACAATCAAGATATGAAGAAGCACCACACTCAAAAGACCTACTTATAGGCTGCAAAACTCTACTAAAACTTGTATTTAATGTTACAAAATCTTAAGAATCCTAAGTTTAGCTCACCCCAGCTGTCTAATCATGCCTAGGGTCAATGAACATCGAAAAAGGAAAGTTCTTTGGTACATGTTGCCTCCCTTATAGAGCAACGTCATCCGCTATGGAAAGTCATACTTATGACCTACTACTGACTTAGGAGCTAAATGACAAATCTAACATGAACGAAAGAAAAACAAGCTAAGAGAAATGAAATCAATACATCCGAGCTTGTTTAGCCCAAACCAAAAATATGATAAAGGTATGAGTGCCAAAAGAGAGTATAGTCAGTAAAAAGAAGGTTTATTCATATACTAACTAAAGAAAATACATCCATCCAAGAAAAGTCATGTTACAAGAAGCCACTAATAGGTTGATTCGCAAAACAAGCTAAAAAAAAAAAAGCACCGTGAGTCTTTCCAAGAACAAAGGGTGATCGGAATCAGTTAGGCCCACATTCGCTAAAAATCTCCTTGTTTGTCCTTAGCTGAGGAGCAACGCCAATAGCTTCAACCTACCTCTAAACATGACCCCTAGCTTGGGGCTCGACCATCACATTAAAAGCTATCGGCATAGAAATCTATTGGTTGGATCCAAGAGTCATGACCATAGGAGCAACTTCACCCTAGTTTGCCTAGCCCCTAGGAACAGTAGTAACCTCAGTCTGGTTTGTGCCACCCATGACACCGACCTTAGCTTCAACTTTACCTTGCTCGATTGCCTCTCCATCATCTTCCCCCTCACCAAAAGCCTTTGTTGTAGCCTCCCTTAAACGAGTAGCCTGAAAATCAAGGTCAAGATTTGGATACCTCTCTATCATCTCATTCCTTATCATCTTAGTAGTATCACGAATGAGCTTCACCTAGACCCCCTTCCACTCTTCGCTCTTAAAGAGCTCCTTAAATTCGATTCTTGGTTGCCTCGAGAATGAGCTAACCACTCTCTAAGTCAGCCATGCGAGCTTGCATCAAGAATAAGAAAACAATGAAGTCAAAATGTGACTAGCAACGGTTAATCACACCAACGAATTCAAATGAATCCACCTTCAACTTCTCCCATTCCAAGTTAGATGATTGGATGCTCTCCTTCAGCTTACCAATCTCTAAAGTAGTGAGCTCGAGCTCTCGCTTTTGCCTTACACTCCCTAGTTGAGCATCACTTAAGTGACGAGTCAACTTATCTCGTTCGCCTCTCACACCCCTCCACTTATTCTCGTATTCAACGGCCACCATCTCCGTAAGAGACAACCTCTTACTTGCCTCGAGTACATCAGCTTGACTGCGTAAGACCTTGTCTTCTATCTCCTTACGTAGTCTTTCATGCTCATCTGTCAGCCCAAGCAGCTCACTCTTGTATCTCATGTTGCTTTGTTTGATTCGGTAAGCTCCTTCTTCAAGCTTGCCTTTATTTCCTCGAACTCCCCTTAACCTTAAAAAAGATAAGGGGGAGTGAAACTATGTTCAACTATCCATAGTTGGAAGCTCGACCAAAAAAAAAAAAAAAAAAAAAAAGGAAGAAGAAGCAAAGAAAAAAGAAACACAACGTACCATCCCACGGTTCTCCCTCAACATTATGAAAGCTTCGACAGTCGTTATTAAGGCCTGGAAACAAAAAGACAAAAGAGTTTCAATAGGCTAAGAAATGACAAGCAGCACAAGTGATCTCTTTGAGCGTAGTAGCAACCTCACCTCATACATCTTCTGTGTTGAGAAGTCCATGGCCAAGTCCACTGACAACAGTATACCATAAAATGCCCTTAACCTCTTCCTATCCTCGAGATAAGCTACTTCCTCGAAAGAAAGCCATTCCATAGCCACATTGCTCCACTTCAGAGCTCTCCCTTCAACAAAATTGATTGGACCACCATCAACGCCTCTCCTAGGTTGACTTCTATGACCTTTAACCACAACATGGTTACCTGGGGCACTATTACTACTCCTAGTAGTCTCTATCGTAAGGGATGGCATGCTGCAAGTTCGAACAAGTACAAGCGAGTGTCAGGCTAGACTCCGCTCCTCACGAGATCAAGCATGATGGGAGGGCCCCATGAAGTAAGCATTAAACCTAGTACCTCCAGCCTCAATGGTAGCACCACACAGCTTCGACAGTAGCATCTCCCACCTCAACATAGTTGCTTCTTGGACATTGCTCCTCTAAATCAATGATTAGTGCACCAACCTTAGTGACTTGTAGTTCGATCTCAACAGGGCGCTTCTTATCGACTGCCTCTTTCTTGATCGATGCCCTCTTCTGTTTCTTTTACAGACCAGCAAGAATGGCACCTATGTCCATGACTAACACCTCATGCTTTGAAAAAGATAAAAAAAGAAGAGAAAAAAAATAGTTAGCAATAACGAACAAAATACTTGCCTAGTCGAGCTCAATAGCTTGAAAATCTTGAACCCTCCTCATAATGTCCTCTCTCTAGAGCTCGACTCGATAGGTGATTTCGGGGGAAGAGGGGGGAGGGGAGGAGAGGGAGGGGGAAGAAGGGGAGGAATGAGAGAGAGGCCATGATCACGTAAATAATCAAGCTACACCTCCATCAATGATTGGCTTCCACTCAAAAAATTCTTCACTACGAGTGCAGCATTATAAGGCTTTCCACCTCGAACCTCTAGAGCTCCTTGCAAATCCCTTAGCCCCTTAGCATCATATGACATTAACTTCCATGGCTTCTTACGTCGAATGAGCTTACACCAATTCACTTATAAGTTAAAACCCCGTTGCATGCCTTCTGGTGAGACCGATAAGGAGATGGAGACTCTTAAGCTGCTTAGCAAGATACTACCAACCCTCCTTCGACCTTTTGTATAGGAATAATTGATGGAGCAAGATCACGGTAGGCCGCACCATGATACTACGACAAACGACCTCAAAGGTGGCCAATATCTGCCAAGCACTAGGCAGTATCTAAGTTAGGCATATCCATGGTATTCGAAGAACTCCTTTTGAAAAGGAGAGAAAGGCTTTCTCAAACAGAACTCAAAAGCCTTCTTATATAAGGCAAACCACCGGCCACCAAGAAGACACACTAGATCCGATCTCATAGGCATAACGACCTTCCACTCTTAAGGAGCACCTTACCTCCGCTCCTAGCATGAAATATCCCAAAGCTTCACCTAAGTTAGAAATCGGATTTAGGTAGATTAAATGATGTAAAAGAAATAGATAATGAATCATGAATAGATAAATCAATGAAAATAATTTTGTAAATATAATTAAGTTAAAATTTGAGATTTTAATTCCTAAATTCTTAAACATGTCATTAAAATGTTTAATGGATTCTTAAATCCTTAAACTTTAGTCTAAATTCCAATTCATAAATTCCACTAGTTTTGAATCTGTTTGCTTGCCTAAAAATATTATATTTGGGCCTAAGCTCAAGTTAAATATCAATTTGATAAAAACCAATCTCCTAAATCAATTTCCTATCTTAAGCTCTTTATTTTTAATCCATTGATCCATAGATTATTTCTTAAATACCTTCAAAACTAAAGATATTGATCCAAAAGGTCTAAACCCAATATGTTTATTCTAAAATATCTCTTAATTTCCTATATATATATATATAAAAGATTTGCCTCCTTTTCCTTTCTTTCCTTTTGCTCCTCTCTCTCTCTCTTCCTTCCTTATCGTTTCTTTTTCTCTCTCTTTCTCTTTCTCCAAATTTCTCTAAACCTAAGCAACAAATCTTAAATCCAACAAGATTAAGGAAGGAATCAAAGATAGAAACAAGATAGATTGTGAAGACCCGACCCACTAAATCTCGAGATTTAGAATACTGAGTCCCCAACCACATATAATAATTTTTACATTATATGTAAGGTTATCCTAAACTAATAGTTGAAAATTGATTGATTAAATCTACTAAAACTTTAGAAACAACTTTTAACAAAATAAGATTGCTAATAAAAGCAATCTATATATATATACATCATATGTACAAAGTTTAGTGTCAATATAAGACACTAAAAAAATTACAAGTTTTCTTAATACAAAAAATAACCCTAAGAGATCTTAAGGTCTTACATCTTAGGCTCATCTATCAAGCCTTCTATACAAAGACTTTTGCTTTAACAAAAGCTTCTCCAAAAATCCAGGGTGTTCGAGTCCTATTCATCCCACTCATCCATGAATTTCTCAAAGTTTGACCCGGAACCCAAATCATCATATAACTCGTCTCCATTTCTTGCAAAGCAGCAAAAGTGAGCCAAAGGCCCAGTACACAATAACAAAATACAGGAACAAGTTATCAGCCAAACTTAAATAAAATGAAATGCATCAATGGACAAGTAATTATCTTATTAAGTTTTCTTTTACAAAACAATAGGAGGGTATTCAAACCCCGGGATCACGCTCTGGGAATTTAGGGGTCCTGAGTAACAGCAGTTGCTTAGGGGGTTGATATAAGCAGTTTGAATACTTATATCTCCTAATCTATTCCATAAAGAAAATAGCTTTATTTAGGGTTCAAAAGTTGTTGTCCGACTCTACTTAAACTCAGTCTACAACATGACCCTAGTTCACAAGTTCCCATAAACTTTAAACTAAACCATAGTATTTCCCCCTAAGTTTGAGTAAATGTTACTCGGATATTATTCCCCCTATCGGCTACCCACTTAACCAAAATGAATTGCTATTGCATCATAGCGTACCATTGCATCATGGTAAAGTCATCGCATCATGACTTAGGTTAAGTGCCTAACTAAGATGTCATTGCATCATGACAAGTTTGTTGCTCCTCATACCAGATTAAACAGCATAATAGACATCCAGTTAATCAAAACATTAAGCTGAATTGAATTAAATCAAATTAGGAATGCCTAATACTAGCAAACAACAGACAAGCTATTGCGTACCTGAACCCGATAGTATATCACTATATTCACTCGAAGAGGAACTAACTGAAAAACCTTTAACTGAAATAAGAATATCAAAACAAGCAATAATTGAATGTAGAATTCACATCTATATATATATAGATATCACAATCATAGATTAATTATACAAGGAGATTCAATAAGCTTTGCATATAGTTTTAATATCTAATTCATGCATAAAACATGTTTATCTAGCTTATATATTCATTAGGAGATCATTTATGAAGTAAGGATTGAAGATTGAAGATTGAAGAAGTTTGAATTTGAAAAACTCAGGGGATACGCGGCCTTCCTACGCAGACAAAATTTGAATGAACATCGGCAGCGTGGGAAATATACGCCGATGGCGTTTCATCCGACATTAAATATTTTGATTTTGTTCGCATCCCATATGCTGGTGGCGTTGAAGCCCTAATGGCCGGCGTACATTTTGAAAAATAAACGCTGACAAAGTTTTCTTGCAAAAGCCGGCGGTGTTCGAAGCGGTTTTAAAAAAATCGATTCTGTTCACTTCCAATATTACCTCTTCGCTGGCGGCATTGAAGTGCTAGATGCTAGTGTACATTCAAAAACAAACATATTTGAAAAGAGTTTATTTCCCCTGTTTTGCACTTTGCAAATTTCTAACCTACAACACTTTTAATCTTTCTTCAAGTTCATTTTTAGCTTCACATACTATTTCCTATTCATACTAATCAATCATAGCAACTTAGAACATTAAAACAATACATTAAATCACTTCAAATCCCATTCCACTCATCCTCAACTTCAA
The DNA here is from genome assembly GCA_024138025.1 of Combretum micranthum. Taxonomy (NCBI): domain Eukaryota; kingdom Viridiplantae; phylum Streptophyta; class Magnoliopsida; order Myrtales; family Combretaceae; genus Combretum; species Combretum micranthum. The sequence goes on from JAMXBD010002237.1 coordinate 216,075, forward strand.
CTACTCAAATCAAAATTATTCCTTCCCAACACTTCATATAACTACTACAACACATAAACAAATTCACACAATAACAAAACACAATCCAACCTATATCAATGCATGAACCAAACAACTTAAAAGATATTAAACTCATTCTACCAAAGATCTCACATAGATACTATAAGAAAGGAAATAAAACAAAATCTATACTTGTATTAACTTACATGAGTAAGCCTTAGCTTGGAGAGATTTTTTATTCAATAAGCTTGGTGTTATTCTTTGGTTTAGGGCTTGTAACTTAGAGGAAAGAAAAAGAGAAAAGGAAAGAAAGAAAATGGAAATTCGTATGGAAATGGAGGGCTGCCAAAAGAGGCTTTAATTAAGCAAAATTTTGACTCATTAATATCTTAAGTTTGACTTTTATGGCATATAAGACTTTGGGTTGAATTTAGGCATGAAAAATGAGCTTAATTGAGTAAAATTTCTGTCAACTATTTCTTAGACAATTCAAAAGTTGATTTTATAAATTTAAACATAACAAAACATATTAATGCATAAAAGACACAAATATTAATTAACTATACACACATTAATATATATAAAACATGATTAATTTCATTACACATGCAAATAACACATTTGTAATATTCAAGATATACTAACTTAGACACATTTAAACTATTACCAACTCATCTACTCAAATATTAATATTACCAAACATGACTCTCATAGATCAACATGCTCATATAGTTCAATAATTAAGACAAATAAAATATATACATGGAAGTTAAATAGAAATTAAAGTTAGATCATTTCATAGATGATGGAAATTATGCAAGAAACATCTACAAGAACTTAGGAGAAGTGTTGGTAGAAAAGACCAAGATGTTGAATTTGTCTAAAAGATAAGTTTTATTATTATCTTTGTTTTAGTTATTGTTTATGCATGTAAATGTTGTATTAAAGTTAAATATATATAGAATTTGTGATAATTTTGATTAACCAAATATCTATGAACATATTTTCCAAAATTTAAATATATTTTTATTTGAGTAGACTAAATGTTTGATTAAATGTTTTGTTGTAATATGACACAGAGAGGTGATTAAAAGTATTTATGAGTTAATATTAGGCTTAGTTAGTTTGATAATATGATGTTTTTGATGATGTATGTTGAATTGAAGTAGTTAAAATTTGAAGAATAAATGAAGGGAAATATATCAGGGATTCCCCTGGTCATCACGGCTGTAACACGGCTCGTGATCTCCTTGGAGCAAATTATTTTTTAAGTCAACGGCTTGATCACATCAGTGACAAGGAGGGTGATCTCCTCTGATCATGTTTTTCTCCTTAATCACGGGCGTGACAAGGCTCGTATCGACCATCACAGCCCTCAAGACAGCCGTTATGAGGCAAACAATGTAGATCACATACCTCATTACAGGCATTATGAGGATGGTGATGATGATCACGGCTCCCATCACGGGTGTGATCTGTCCCCTAATTTTGTTCATAAAAAAAGAAAGACAAATAAAATGAAATAGATAAATAATAGTTAATGTGATGTGTTAGTTACATTATATAATTAAACATGAGTTTAGTTAATTTATAGATTTAATAAATAATTGGATTAATTATAGGAATTAGATATAAAATGAACTTAATTGATTAACTTAAATTCAACTTGACCTAAATGGCATTAAGTGAGTTAAGATGAATTAAATTAAATAAGTTTAATCATCTTAGCCTAGTAATTGGATTAAATCATTAACTCCAATCAATTTGGCTAAGTTAAGATAACATAGGCTTAATAAATAGTAATTTGCTTTAGTTAATGAGTTAGGATAAACCTTAGTATAATATGAGGAATATGTTGTTTCAAATGTGTATTTGCTTAGGAAATAGATGTTTTTGTATATGAATGTTTTGTTAATGCTTTTATAATAAGGGACAACAAACAAAGTGAAAAGAAATACTTTGACAGATAAAGAAAAACTGTCCATAATTTGGTACGGTGAGATTTGCAGCCATAGCGAGGTTCTTATTTAGTGTCTAATCAAATAGGGTTTTAATAAAATTTTGAAATAAGTGAATAATGAGTATAATTTCTTATATGAGTTTAATTCTTGAATTTATAGATATGGATACTTGATTTATTTTCTAAAATAGATTTAGGCCGATCTTCTATTTATGTCAGGATTCTGAATTAATAAGATACGCAATAACTTGCATATTAGATGTTAGGATAGGCATCCTAAAATGACTTAAAAATTAAACTCGACTTAATAATTGATGAGTGATGATTATGCGTATGTCATTGAATTTGGTCTAGGGGACGGCAACCCTGTCATGATGCAATGACATGATAATTAAGCGTTGAGATGTCATGATGCAATGATCGCAATACCATGATGCAATGGTACACCATGAAGCAATAGTGATTTTATATGTGACTCAATAGGTAGTTGATGGGGTAAATAGGATCAACATATTATCTACTTAGGCTTGGAATGAAGTGACATGTTTTAGTTTATGTTTATAGGATTGGTTGAACTAACTGGTGTTATGGACTAGGATAAGTGGTGTATATGATGGCTATGAACCTTAGATGAGGCTATTTTCTCTTTCTCCGATAGGTATAGGAGATATAGATACTCGGACTTTCTATATCAACCCCGGAGTAGTTATTGTTACATAGGAACCCCAGATTTCCATTAGCTTCTTCCAGAGTGTGAGTGCTTCAGTATTGAATTTTCTTATTTTAATGGAAAGATAATAACTTATTGATTGATGCATTATATTTAGTTAAGCCCGAGTTTCACTCCATATGTATTTGTGTTGCTATGTACTGGGTTTTGGCTCATTATTGTTGTTCTTGTCTTTTCTAGGTATTATTGATTAGTGTTGATGATCTTGTTGATGATAATGATGAGGACTAATGATTAATGATGATGGAGTTGTTGTTGATGATGGTGTTGATTTAATGAAGATAATGTTGATGATAATGATGACGATTGATGATTGATGATGGAGTTATTGTGATGATGGTGTTGATTTAATGAAGATAATTTTGGTGATGATGATGAGATGATGCTTATGTTATTGATGCCTAGTTCAGGTTATGGACGATCTTAGAGATTTGAGAGGAGAAGTGAAATGAGTTAGGACTGAGAATATATCTTATTGTGTTTATGTTTTATTATAAGAGCTGGATTTATCTTTTTAAGTTTGTATTATTCTTTTAAAGGATCTAGTGATGCCCAGGTGTTTGAATTGTTGATCTACCTTTAAGGGTAGATTATAAAATGATTTTATAAAGTTTTGGTTTTTAGAAAGTTGGTCTGCTCTAGTGAGTAGGATTTTTGTTATGTTTTTAAAGTTTAGCACACTGCTGCTAAATCTAGTTAGATTAGAAATCTAAACAAATGATTTTAATAATTAAAATTGGTTAGCAATATTCAAAATAGATATATCATTTAAGAAAGCTTGATTGTATAATACAAAAAGTATTATATGTGGTGGTAATGCTTTAATTAAATTTTAGGTCGTTACATAGCACATGGCTTCAAGGGCTCCCTTGAAGAGCTGCAACAAATCCCATCGGACCATTACCTCGGGCCACCCCTGTATGTAAATGGATGATGGTCCTCTTCTCCAAACCATCAGAAGGACACTTATCTACAAGGAGCCGATAAATCTGTTTGGCTTGTTTTGCATAAGAATGCATGTTTAAAATGCCCTACTTCCTCACCGACGACATTAATACTTTGCTAGACCCCTCTTTACGACCACTTGTAGAAGCCAAACGGCTACTCTCTAACCTGTGCTTGCCACTAAAGTCTAAGCCCTTTGATCCATACACTATGTCTCTCTTGTCTCTCCTCACCTCGTCTACAAATTGTTGTACCCTGTTGTTGTAACCATGTGAAAAAGATGGAGTGCCAAAGTTACTCGAGCTTGACATCGCTGAAATCTTAAGCGAGCGAAAGTACTAAAATGGTGCTAAGGATCTAAGATGATGATTTCATTAAAAAAATATGAAAGTGCTGTAAAAAATCCCTATGAAGCACACATATTTATAAAAGAAAGGGGGGGGAGGAGGAGGAGGCGTGGAGGCTTGAATCCCTCGGGATGTGTGAACAAGCCTCAAAGCTCTAACACCATAACCTACAACCGTAACCATAAAATTCTAATAATTAATTATTATTGAGACCTTTCAAATCACTAAGACCTCTTGGGAAAACCACATGATTTTTACCACGCGAAACGTGCTAAGTAAGATGCATGACAAAAATCCAGCGAAAGGTTAGGGTCTGTTTGTTTTGGCTTTTTTCCGGCAGATACAGACACTTTTTCAAACTTTTTGCTGACAAATTATTTATCAAGAAATATATATAAATAAAAAAAATTGACAGTTTTCATCAAAAGATCAAATAGAACAAATATGGAAAAAATTTAGATGCAAATCGAATATTTACACATATCATTTTAAAAAAAGATACAGATACAGATGAAAAACAGACAATCCAAACAGACCCTAAAAATGGTCCCTACCACAAAATACTTCGCGACATGAGGGTGCAGCTCAAATGAGAAACATGGCTTGCTGATCCGCTTGAAATGTGTAGTATTTTAAAACCAATTCTCCAGCAAGTATACTGGGTGATCAAGTAATAAAGTGATGAATGAGTATCGATCCACGAGGAAAGTTTAATTACTAAACATTATTAGTCATTTCAATATTTAGGCCAAGAGAATTCAAATACTTTTATGATTAGTCACTTTATGTCTACATATGCAATAGCTAATATTTACTATTCTACTCACACAAGTTACAAGTTAGGTTAGTGGGATTGAGATAAAATCTGATTTTATCCAATCATGTTGAACTCGGGTTATTAAAATGTTAGAATTCATGCATATCCATGTGAGTCTACCAAGAGTAACAAATTCTAAAAACAATTTGAAAACCTTTTTCTACCTTAAACATCCTTAGCTTCCACATCTGAGCATTTTGAAGATTTTATATATGCAACTAAGATTTCCCAAATCTAAGTTGACTAATTGTCCCTAATCAAGAGATAAAAGAATTCCTTCTTTGAAACTCATATTCAAAACAATATTTGAACAGAAATGATAGATTATTAGGATTAAAAATCTCTAGCCATCGCATATTGAATCTTTCTTCCAAATATAAATTCAAACGAAATTAAAGTCTTTGCCAAGATGCCCAATC